>JAOTRH010027044.1:0-21481 GCA_034768845.1 Heliamphora exappendiculata | reverse complement strand
ATTGGATCCATCCAATATAATATCAATAGGACGGACAATGGAATCGAGAGATGATGCTGATTGAGACATTTTTTTTTTACCGAATATCCCAAAAACAAACCTAATTCGCCCAACCCAAAATTCAAAGAATAAGATGGTTAGGGATTGAGTTTGCAGCAATAGCGTCGGCGGTGACTATGAGATCCAGCGGCGGCGACGAGTTTGCAGCAGCAGCGGCGGCGGCGGCGATGGCGATGGCGCTGTGGGCTGTGGGGGCAGCGGTGCTGTGGGCTGCAGCGCTAGTGTGCGTTTGGTGGTGGTGCGACGCGAGGGGGCAAGGGCTGCGAGGACGACGAAAGCACCTCGATTTTCATCAACGGCAATAAACCCACGATGTTTGATCGCTCAACTCGGGACAGTCGCCAGAGGGCGCCTGTTGGTGGGTTTGCAGCACAGCAGCAAGAAAATAGGAAAGTGAGGATTTCGGCCTTGGCAGCGGAGCTTCAGGCAGCGACAGCAGGTGCGATGGCAAGCGGCGGCGATGCGAAGGCGGTGAAGATGGCTGGTGGTGCCGCGACTGGGCGGTGCTGTGAGCCGTGACTAGGTGGCGCTGGGAGCGGCGGCGGGGCGGCACTGTGAACTGCGGCGGTGCTGTGACGATGGATGAGGGCGTGGCAACGAGAGGTTGCAACGGTGACGCGATACCAAACAACGCCAGCTATGGCGTTGACAGCACGATGGGAGAACCACTGTCGATGACCGCGACAAGAGATACCGACTATGGCGTTGACGGCGCGAGGGGAGGCCAGATCCGATGGATCTGGTTGAGGCCAAAGCAACAGACGGCAGACAACGGCGAAAATGACAGACGGCGGCAGAGATGGACGGTGGCAAGATCGGCTGGGCGGCGCTGGAAAAAATACTACATGCCACAAGAACGTAACTTTGATACCATGAAAAAAATAAGAAGATTGTATATTTTCTGTATATTGAAACTGTACAATATATGACCTATTTATAGGCGAATAGGGATAAATAATAAAGAAAATACATTAAATATAGAGAATAAAATCAAATTAGAATAAAATCAATCTAACATTTTAACAATCAATCTAATATTCTAACATTTCGAAGGAAGATTGACAAAATCCATATAAAAGTTAGGAGAGAATTTACTTCATTTTTAAGAGACTAATTGTATTTTTTAAAATCTTTTAGAGATTAAAATTGCAGAAGTCTTAAAAAAGTCATAACCCAGTGAGAATTGGGAAAATTATTCAATACTTATATATTTGTGCATGGCTCGTTTAAATGAGAAATTATTTTTATAAGATAATTAATATATTTAAATTCATTGTATGTGATGTATTATGAATTAGATTATTAATACATAAAGTATTATGAATTAAATTATTAATTTGTGTTTCATGTACCAAATGGTAGTTAATTGAGAGTAGAATAATTTAAAAATAAAAAGTACGTTATTTGGTTTAATATTATTTTAATATAATTATTATAAAATTATAAAAAAAGTGAGATAATAATATTCCCGGATTATAAAGACAACGACATCGGATTGATTTATTTTTTTGTATGACCAACCATTCAACGAGTTTAAAAAAAATAATAATTTTGATCAAATGGTAAGATCCCAAATTAATCTCTTTTGTGCTTGTCGCACCCCTGCTAAGCAATACATATAGGGTTAGTTTGTTATTCTGTATAGGATTAGATGGAATATGAATGATTAGTAATATCGGTTTTATTTTTTTTTTACTAATGAATTATGAATGCAATTATGTATACAGTGAGAAATTTAGTTCATACTTAATTAAAATGAGATAAAGAATAAAATATGAGTTGTAGAGTTATTTTTGACCGTTAGATAAGAAAAATAATAATATGGAGCCTAATAATAATAATACCAATGAGGGCTAGTATTAGTAATTCCATAAATGAGGGATTAACAATTTTTCATTTATCGAATTGTTAGTTCGAACCCCACAATATAAACGTGGGACTCACAATACTAAAATAAATAAATTTTTGTTAGCGGGCCAGACTTGTCCTTTAATCTAATTCACCATTCGATAATCCCTCCAAATAAACAAGTCCATAATATGTGGATAACCCATTATCTCTTAACTATTAATTAATGTAAATTAGTATTATTCCATTCATAAAAACTATGGGTATACTATTCATCTGTAAAGACACAATATAAATAATAATAATGCCTGGTATAAAAATTATTAACTAATTTCTCATTAGAACTTAAAATGGTGACAGTTGGAAATTTTAATCCATTTAGGCCTCCCTTAGTAATAAATTTTTTGTAATTTTAGTTAAAAAATTAAATTGAGTTCAAATTAAGTTATTTAGTAATTTAATTTTTAAACTTATTTTTTTAAAGTTGATTGTTTGAATAAAAAGTTAATTTTTTTTACTTTTTGTTTAAATAAATTTTTTTATCTTTTTATATATTTAATATTAATAATTATAAGTACTTGATAGTAGTAGTAAAAAAATTATGAATAAAATGTATTATTATATTTTAAAAGTGGTCAGAGTTTGAATAAAATATTTTGAAAATTTATATTTTAATTTAATTTTTTAATTTTTTAATTTTTTAATTTTTTTTATTTTTTTACTAAATGAACAAACTTAATTTTTTAACATTTTTAACTATAAAGCAAAAAAAAAATGCCAATCAACACCTTACAATTGTCACGGAACATTTACACAATGATTGTACCTAAATTAAATTATTGTACTTTTGAATGGTGGAATCAAATAATTGCCCTGATTGGGTTCAGATTTGAAATTCTTTATGTTTTTTTAATTTTGACTAGCCTTTTTAACTTTATTGAATCTTTTAACGAGGTTGAACTTAAAAAATAAAAATATTAATTAAAATAAAAAATTTATTAAAATAAAAAATAAAAAACATAAATTTTGATTTATTAAATTATTTTTATTTATTTTTATTTTTACTAAATTTTTTATATTTTGATTAAAAAATTTTATTACTACTGCTCATCTCAATAAGAGTATAATAATTTGACCAAAAATATATATTTTTTACTCAAAATAAAAATAAGTAAATAAATAAATTAAGATTTTTATATTCGTGGAAAGCCCAATTAAAAATGGGTGGTGTTTGGCATTACTTAAATTAATAATTTATAAATTATAATTAGTAACGGAAGTTATGATATTTTAATAAAAATTTTAACTTATAATTAAAATAAAAAAATAATTATAAGTTATAATAAAAATTATAAATATTTTAAAAAATTTATATTTTATAATAATTAAAATTAATAATAAAAAACTAAAAAATAACAACAGTTCATCAAGCACTCTCACAATTGGATCTACACCGCGGCTAGATGAACCGGTGATCACCGGTTTTACCGGTTCCCTGTTCCGCACATGCGGTGGTAGGTGGCACCTGTCACTGGCAATCCGCCCACCGCGCGGTGAGTGGAAACGACACGTATTGCCACATTGGAGGCTTCAGTTGTGGACGACAATTGTTCGTATAATATTCATATGGACGAAAATACCCTTCTAAAATTTTTATTTTATTTAGTGAATTTTTTAATTATTTTGTTAAATTATTATACTTTTTGACTTATTTCATTTAGACAAATTCAAAAAATAAAAATTTTTTAAAAATATAAAAATTTTAAAAAATATAAGTAAGTCAATAAATCTGATATTATATTATTTATTTTTATTTTTAGTGAATTTTTTTCATCTTTTGATTAAGAATTTTTAAATTTTTTAGTTTATCTCATTTAGATAATTTTTAAAAAAATAAAATTTTTAGTCAAAAAATAAAATAAAAAATATTAGAGAAAAAAAAATAATCAAAAATTTCAAAATGTCACCCAAACAAAACCAAATATTCTCAACCTTCTCTTCAATTGTAAAAAAATTAAACGAAAAAATAATTTACAAATATGGAGAACTAATTTTCTTTATCTGTTTAATTTGTAAAAAAATATTAAAAACTTAGTTTTAAATTTTTCGGTGATATATAATATTATACTATTTACAGGATCTATTTTGACATTTTGTTAAAAACATGTTTCTGAAAAAAAGAATTATAATGAGACATTTTTACCTTTTTTTTTTGTTTTTTTGTGATAAATGAACAATGGAGACTCCATAAATATTTTTTGGAATAAACAATCAACTAATTCAAACATATTGCATCTCAAAAATAAAAAATCATCATAGACCAATGCTGTAGCCAGAAATTTTATTTAATAGTGTTATTTAATAAATTATAATCATGTCAAATTTTTAATTCTATACAATCTATTATAATTAACTTTAACAAAATACACTATAATAGTATATATTTTTAATAATAATTTTAAAAAAGATATTTATACTTGTTAATTAAATGAAAAAATAAAATATGGGATTGTTAATATTATTAGTTTAATTTTTTTTCTAAGTAAAGAATATATCAAAACTTATATAAATTTACAACGAGTTGTAATTTTTTGAAATGTTAACCTCTATCTTATACTATTTTAAATACTAAAAAATTTAAATAATTATTCATAAAAAAATTCTTTAAAAACCCAAGTGGGTTTGAACCCACTTAATACCACGTGGCTATGCCCCATGCTATAGACAATTGTAAAAATCTATTTATCTACAAAATTTTTGTGTGAAAACAATCGTATCGTTACTATTAAATGTATTTTTTCAAGTATTTAGTCAGGCTGTTCCAACCTTTTAATAGCATATTCAAATATTCAAATTGTCAATACACATAAAAAAAAGTTTGTATAAACATATAAAAACTATTTCAAAAAATTAATGGGTTCAGTTGAACACCCTAAAATGTGGAGGCACCCCTGTAATTGAATACACAAGTAAAAAAAATTTTAAACGGTTATTTAATAAAAGGGTTAATTTTTTGCACGCTTGATAAAGAATAATATTATAGTGAAATTCACATTTTTCTATTATAATTAAATATAAAGACAAAAAATAAAAGGATTATTTGGTCTAAGGTCCCATTTGGGTACTTTTTTTTTTAGGAATAAAAACCAAACTCCAAACTACTATTCAATTAGGTTCCATTTCTACGTATTGTACTTAAAATACCCTTGTAATTATTTTAAACTTTTTTTTTTATGTGGGACTCCTCAAATTGGTAACATATAATTATTTAACAGATGAGATATATACGTACACATAAATATTTATAATTGATGGGGGTCCGCTCAAAAGTGAAAGGTTGCTCCACGATTCGAAGGCCAGGCCCAATAGAGCATATCAGAGCAATCGAGGAACTAGCCGCAAGAACCGAACACGGGAATTCGCTCTTTTTTTGCCAAATCTCACGCAATGACACTATAAATATTAAACTGAAATACAAGGTACATAGACACAATTTCTCTTATAAAAACTTTGTTAAATTCTCGTTAGAACTTTCAGTATTAACCGTACTATCTAATAACTTAAGTATTGGAGTGGCTTTCCGACGAAGCCGCTTATCAGTCTTACCTATATTTCTTTATGCAGGAGCAATCGAGGCTCATGCCCATGAGCCTGAGAAACTTAGACTAGTTCTTTCCTTTTCCTCGACAACTAATAATTCTCATTATTTTTGAAAGATATTAATTCAACAATCAACCCAGCTATTCAAAACCAATAACAATCTCTTCTCCCTTTCTTTCTGCGTTCACTCTTACTAGTAGATCTGGCCTGCAAGAGAAACCAGCCCTCCTTTTGCCGTCCCAACCCCCTCTCTCGTGATTCTCTCAATACATGAATAAATTACACTTTTTGTGGGTGTGTTGGGCATATTTGATTCGACGAGATGCTACGATAGTTAAATCTGTTATGCTTGTAGTTTTCTGGCCAGATCTATATGAGAGAGGTGCTGCGAACATATTTGCTCCGTAGGTTGGCTAGATCTACTTCGTGGTGGTTTGTCCTCCCGTTTGGACAGGTATCTTGCTCATCTTCTTTTGTGTTTTTGTTATGTCGTGATTTGTCTCTCTCATTTTATTTTATTTTTATTTATTTTTTATGTCTATTTAGTATTCTTTGCACTTTCTCCTTGTATGGGAGTTGTCTTCTCGTCAACGGTACGAATTTTTTTCTCTCTTCATAATAGGAGTTCGAGGCATTCTTGGCTTGGGTCAAATCCGCATAAGAAATAAGGTAAAGATGCGATTGCTACTTCTCCTCTAGGAAACGTCGTCGACAAGTACGATATTTTAGATTTCAGCTGAATTTAGAAGTTTTTATGGGCCATTAAAAACTTGTAAAAAGCTATTGTACTAATTTGTTCTTTCTCTGACCATTTGTGATTCGACTGTTATACTCCTATCTCATTAATGAAAAAAAATAATATTAAACAAAAACCCAACTATTCAAACAAGCAGACACAATCAATCTAGATATTCGCCTAAAATAGTCATAATACATAAAAAACCACAAACATATCGAACCTAATCAGCAATAATTTTCAATTCGTTGTTTGATTCACGTCAAATTATTGACATGCGTTTCTTTATATATGTAATATTTTGTATAAAGAATATCGTGACATCATAAAATAATTCATGTGTATTATTAGAGATTAATAAAAACATGACATGATAATATCGATAATAGAGGCAATGGAGATAACGACGATATTAAATAATATGAACTTGATTGAAAATTTGGACCAAATTAGGTATATAATTATACATATAGGTAATAGAGATAATGGAGATATTAAAAAATTTAAATTGAATTGAAGAGTTAAACCAAATCAATTATATGTTTATAAATATTCATGTATATATATATATCTCACGTATTTCAATTTATCTTAAATAAAATTAGGGTTAAATGGTTTAACTTTTTCCACAAATTCAAAAAAAATCTCATTAAAATATAAAATAAATAGATAAAACTTATCCCAAAACAAGTCATAGAAATAAAACTCTAAAATAATTATCACAAAATAAAATAACATTTTTTTTTTGTTTTACTATCGTTTTCCGTCAAACAAAGTAAGCATTAGGTTGCTCAACTCTCATCAACTCAAAATTGAACAACAAAAGCATAGCTCTCACCTCACCAACCTCACAATAAAACTACTCTTCCCTTCCTTCATCAATCCCAAATCTCGGTAAGGCATTGTTTGGGATAATTTTTCTTATAATTTTTTTAAAAAAATTAATTTTTTACTTTTTATCTAGACTCTTTATTTTGGTAATTTGGCATAATAATACAATTTTTAAAATATAATCATTTTAATTTAAATTTTAAAAAAATACAAAAAGCGTTTTTTTTTAAAAGGCTTTAAGTGGCCTTTTTGTAACTTGTTTTAATTTTTAATTAAATTAGTTTTATAATTTTTAGATAAATTAAAAAAGTATCATTGAATTTACATAAACTTTTTACTAGAAAACTAAATAAACACCATATAAAAAAGCTTTCCTATTTAGAATTAAGTACTATAAAACCAATATAGTTCATGTAAAGAGCTTGCAATTATTCCATTCATTAAATCTCTCTCTCTCTCTCTCTCTAAAGGTCTACTCCCATGGCGGCCATTACTCCAACTAAATCTTCGTTTCATTCCTCTTCCAACCCGAAATCTCTGTTTCATTCCTCTTCCAACCCGAAATCATCTTCATCTTTCTCCAAAAACCATTGTGATTCCGTTAGTTTCAGGAGATCCCTTTTCGGATCTGACCTGAAACTCCGACCCAAATGGGCTAATAATGTCAGAAAAACAGGGAACCGGAATGGAGTTAGGAAACAGAGAGGAGGATTGGTGGTGGTAAGGGCAACGGCGGAGGGGATAGAGAGGGGATTGTTGGTGGGAGAGAGAGGGAAAGAAGGTAAATTCGCCGTGCCGGAAAGGTTCAGGGTGGCGGCGCTATTGGCGTGCATCATGTGCCTCTGTAATGCGGATAGAATCGTCATGTCCGTGGCTATCGTCCCACTTGCTGCCAAACATGGCTGGAACAGCTCCTTCTTGGGCATCGTTCAGGTAAAACTCTTCTTCTTCTTTTTTTTCTCTCTCTCTCTCACACTTTCTTTCATATTTTCCTGGAAAGTTGGAATGGAGTAGCGCATGAAACTCTCCTTGTGTCATGGTTCGCCTATTTTAACAGGAAAACCAGAGAAACAAGACACAACAGATGTTCGGTGGTTGAGAAAAATTAGGTTGTTATTAATGTTTTTTTTTTTTTGGGCAATTCTTAGAAATTTAGAATGGCAATGGGACGGAAGATGTGTAATGTTTTATTTGATGGGAATAGGAATAGAAATAGGAATAGGAATAAAAGTTTAAAAAAATGACGGGAGCCAAACAGGAGTGGACATATATTGAATGTAGTTTATAATAGTAAAAAATAGTAATTGATGAATTATAAAAATAAAAACTATAAAAATAAATAAGAAGTAGGAATGTAAAATAAGAAGTAAATATAATATTTTTATATTTTGATCTATTATAGTTTTTAAATATAAATTATTTATGTATATACATAAATATAAATGTATGAACAGTAAAATCAAATAATTGTCCAGTTTGAGTTAAAATTTGAATTGCTTGTATATTTGTGTCATTTCTAATTTTTCTCCTCATTTTTTATTTTTCTTTTTTTGATTTTTTTCAATGAGAGGAGCTGAAGTAAATTTGATCAAAAATAAAAAATCATAATGGACGAAAATAAACCAATAAATTAAAAGGGCTAAAATTACACATTTTGCCTTTTTTTTTAATCCCATATTGTAAGATTTCAAGACATACAAGAGCTCAAATCATGTTTCCACTCTTACCAATCCATAAATGCTAATAGAAAAAAAAATTTCAATCCGTTTAGCCTTTATTTTTTTCAATCCGTGATATGATTTTTCATGAGATGGAAAAATAAATGCCTATTTATTTTCTATCAGCATTTATGGATTGAATACTAGTCAAAATATAATTGGAGCTCATATGTGTCATGAAATCAAGAGTGTAGTGGCATGGAGTTGAGTGGTTTCAATTGAGCCCATGAAATTTTTATATATATATAATTATATAAATTTTTTAGTATTTAAAATATTAACACTAATAAAATATTAAAAATAGTATAAGATGGGAGTCAATATTTTAAAAAAATTTTATTTGTTGAAAACTTATATTAGTTGTGATATATTTTTTACTTAAAAAAATAAATTAATAATATTAATAATTTTAATCTTTGTTTTTCATATAATTATCGAGTATGAATTTCTTTTTTAAAGTTATTAAAAATATAATACTATAGTATATTTTATTAAAATTAATTTTGACAAATTAAATATAATTAAAAATTTAATATAATTTTAATTTATTAAATGACATGACTTAATAAAATTTTTAACTATATCATTACTTGAAACCCTACTATATGGGATAAAAAAAATCAAAATAAGTGATTTTAGCCATTATAATTTATTGGCTTAATTTTGTCAATTATGAACTTTTTTTGTGTTTTGATAAAAAAAATTCATACTTTTTTAGCTCATGTCTTAATGATGTGAATAAAAAAATTTAATAGCTTGAATATGTAATAAAAATAATTCACTAAAATTTAAAATAAATAAAATAAAGTAAATAAATAACCAATTATTCAAGTTGGAAGAAGAGGATCTACAACACCAGTAAGATGAACCTGTGATCACCGGTTTTACCGGTTCCCGGTTCCGCACATGCGGTGGTAGGTGGCACTTGGCATCGGCAATCCGCCCACTCACCACAATTGTTCATTTCATGTATAGTATTCCTATTGACGAAAATATCCTTCTAAAAAACAGAAATTACGTTATGTTCAGTTAGAAAATAATTCAGGAGAAAGATGAAGCGAAAGAAGAGAAAAAAACAAAGATAGAAAATATATGGAAATTAATTTTTTTATCTATAGTTTGTAAAAATATATAAAAAATAATTTTTTAAATAAATTATACTGACTTCTCATAAAATTTTAATTAAATACAATCAAATTTACTAAAATAAAAGTCAACTTAATATAAAATTACCAAACGAATACTATTTTTTTTTATGTAATTTTATTATTTAAATTGTTTATATTGTAAATTTGATCAAATACACTATTTACATTAAAAAAAATTAAATTTTTTGACAAAATTAGTTATATGATCTGATCACAAAGACAAGATTTATAACCTAAACAATTTAAATTATAAAATAATATAAAAATTTAACACCATTTTAAGGCCCAACAAATAAGTACAGCAGGAGCCCCAGTCAAAAATGCATTAAAAGAAGCACGAGAAACAAAATGATTCAAATGCAAGAGGATTTCTTGAATTCAGAAATAAACACAAATACATCAAATGGGTCTCTCCATTTCCGCAAATCAAATTAGGAATAGACGGCTCAAATTTGGGTGCACAAAAAATAATAAAAAATCAATCCGAACGGAATCGAATCGTACAATTTATTCCAATTTTATATTAAAATAGTTGGATTTTAATTTTTATTTTTATAGAATTATTGAATGCTAGTTTTTAATTTTTAATAAAAACAAATTAATTCTAATAGAATCGAACCATTTTTTGTTAGAGTATATGTACATACTAGGTGGTTATGTGTGTGCAACGATATGAATTATTTAAATATTTATATTATTTTTTTTATATCTTTATTATTTTTTTTTTAATACGAATTTGGCTCTGACAATTAATGAAGATATCGAAGGTACAATTATGTCCACAAGGATTCAAGAAAATTGGAGATAAATGGCCAAAATTTGTGGTGGTTGAAGTACAACATGCGGTTTTGAAGTTTACAAAAACAAACTAATACTTATTTGAATTTTTTTAAAAATGTAGGGGTATTTTAAGCGGTTAAAATGACTTTACCAAACTCATGTGTTGTCTAATAATAATAGTATAGATATATTACTTTAATATTTCTTTTTTTTAAAGTTGCTTTAACAATTTTAGCCCAATATTAAAGAAAATAAAATTATTTAAGGCTAGAAAAATTAATATAAAATTATAAAATATTAAATATTTAACAACTAATACGAAAAAAAAAATGCTCATTTCTTTTTGTAATCAACTACCACTCCATTAAATGAGGGTATACTCCTTGCATTCATTTTTTAATTTAGAGCTTCTAAAGAATAGTTTAAATTAAACTTATTTAGATTATGTATTTAACAAAATAATTTTGAGCTTTAAGAATAAAGAATTCGAACTCAACCAAAATCGAACCGTTTTTATATATTGGTTTTGGTTTGATTCCACGTAAAATTGTTCGATTTCGATTTTAAAATTTTGAAACCATTACTAATGATTAAATTTTTGAATTTACTTAGAACTCGACTAATTCGATCTGTGTGTACCCTAGCTCATATCTCTTGTGCTCATTTACCAGAGAGAAAACTGTGTAAACATGGATATAGGGGTGTCATATGACATTGCTAAAACTAGTAGTTTATAGATTATAATTTATAGTAAAAATTATAAGTATTTAGTAAAAATTATAATTTGTAGTTAAAATTTAAAAATAATAATTATAATTTATATTAAAAATTATAAATATTTAAAATAAATTATAACTTATAAATAAAATTAATAGCAAAAACTGTTAGCTGAAAATTTTGACACCATCGCCTAATAATAGAAAATAGGTTGTGGGTGGGTTAGTTGAGAAAGCATACCGGCTGTTTGGTTAGCTATTTTCGAACTATTTTTTATTTTTTATTTTTATCAAAAGTGTTTCAGGAGTTTATTTTAGAAAGATGTAGGGAAAATAAAATTGATTGTAGGGTAATTTGGGTAATCAAAACGTGAATTGGCTTTAGATGTAGATGCACACCAAATTGGCTTAATTTGCGTAATGAAAACGTGAATTGGCGGCTTTAGATGTAGGTGCACACCAAATTGGCTTCATTAACTCTCTCTCTCTCTCTCTCCAAATTGGCTTCATTAACTCTCTCTCTCTCTCTCTCTCTCTCTCTCTCTCTCTCTCTCTCATGGCGACCATTACTCCAACTAAATCTATGTTTCGTTCCTCTTCCCACCCAAAACCATCCTCATCTTTCTCCAAAACCCATTTTGATTCCGTCAGTTTCAGAAGATCCATTTTGGGATTTGAACGGAAACTCCGATCCAAATGGGCTAACAACGCCATAAGAACAGAGGATGGGAATGGGATTAGGAAACAGAGAGGAGGATTGGTGGCGGTAAGGGGAACGGCGGAGGTGATAGAGAGGGGATTGTTGGTGGGAGAGAGAGAGCAAGAAGGTAAATTCGCGGTGCCGGAGAGGTTCAAGGTGGCGGCGCTATTGGCGTGCGTCATGAGCCTTTGTAATGCGGATAGGGTTCTCATGTCCGTGGCTATCGTCCCACTTGCTGCCAAACATGGATGGAACAGCTCCTTCTTGGGGGTTGTTCAGGTAAAACTCCAACTCAAAGCTCACTCTCACTCTCTCCTCCTCCCCTCTTAACTCTTTTTCTCTCACTTTCTTTCGTTTTTTCCCGGAAAGTAAGGAGTCGTACATTAAACCAGAGAAACAGTGGGATAGGGCGTGAGTGAATATATATAGGCCCCGTTATATACAATGGACTGAATTGTTACAATGGGAAAAAGTGTACACCGTTGTTTGTTTTCATCAAAGTAAGTCCAGCCTGATAGTTCGACGGATTATCAATCTTTGTTCCAATGGGTTAATAGCAATACTGACACGAAATCGTTATTGCTAATCTAATCTCGATAAATTACTTTGCTTTTATCGATTTTACCGTTCAACGATTACCTCCTTGTCGTCGCTAATTCCAACCCATCCAACGAACTCAACTGCAACACCATTTTCTTCACTGGTTTCGTCAAAAAAACGACAGCGGCAGTGGTGGCGGCATCAGCGTTGTTTGCCAATGAGGGGCCGGATACTACGCTTTGCATTGTTCATATGATGACACATCCACAAGCGATGAAATCAATTGTTGTTATAACGGTGTGTTTGGCAAAAATTATAATTAATAGTTAAAATAAAAAAGTAATTAAAAATTATAATAAAAATTTTAAATATTTAAAAAAATTATAATTTATAACTAAAATTAATAATAAAAAATTAAAAACTATACCTCCCTCCCAATTGTTTAGTAAAATAGGTATTAGTTACGGGTTACCACGTACAGACAATATTAAATAGCCTAATAAGATTATAATTCCTTTCTAATATTAGAAACTAACATGTTACTCCTTGAATAATTTGTGGTGTAGAAACCTTTTAAGAGTTCAGACGTGGGTCCCGCTAAGCGGTATCGGATTGGTGCACCGTGTTTGGTAGTAGATTAAGAATGATCCAACGGATTTCAAAATCTTATCATTCCCCCAAAAAACTCACACCAGCGCTCGCCACCTACCATCAATTGAAAGAGCCACTTACCAAAACTCTCATATTAGTGCAGCCAAACAGCATTTGACAATTTTTTCCGCTCCTTCCTATCTTTGCTCGCTTTCAATCTTATCTTCCACGCTTTAACTCTGACTTTTACAAGTTTTCTTTGTCCCGATAAAAAGTGGGCGAAAACAACATTGGTTTCGTCCCCTCTGATTTTTTCTTTCTCCATTCTCGATTATATATATTAAAAATTTTCATTTATAAATATAAAAACATAAAGTTTAATTTTTGTAAATATAATATTATTAAAATATAAAATATTATATTTATATTTAATTTTATCCGCTATTATTTTCTATCAATACAAATTATATATTATCATAAATCATAATAACCAGCTATATGGAAAGACGATAGTGTTCACTTTGAACAAAAAGTAAAAGTAAATATATTTTTATCCAATCAACTAATTTAAAAAACTTACCTTAAAAGTAAATTATCAAACAATTTATTTTTATTTTAGATAAATTCTTTAACTAAAAATACAAAAATACAAAAATACAAAAAATACCGTGGGTGTGTCAACGTGGGTATAATTAATTGATGCGTGGATAAAAATAAATTAATGTGTTCTAATTATGGTGAAAATTAACTCATGAGTTCCACAATCAGGTGAATTTCTCGTTTTAAGAACATTAATAATACAAATTCATAATACATTCAAATACAATATAAAGTTAATTAGGAATTAGTTATTTTTTAAGAGATTATAAGAGTTTAAGTCTTATTAAATTTTGTATTTTGTGTTTAATTATTTTTTAAAAAATAAAATCAATATTTGCCCTAATTTACCCTTCATGATTTGGCGCTTTATATATGCGATATTTCAAACTGATTTGCTTTTAAACAGTTCGAAATTTAAGAAATTGGTTTTGATTAGGTCATGAGCAACTATTTTATGAGTGGATTTCTTGAAATAGTAATCATTTTTATGGAAATGCCATTTTTTTTTGGACTTTGAAGATTTTTTTTTCTTTCGGGTTATATATATTTCTTAATTAATTGAAGTAAAGTATTATGTGGCATTCGCGGAACAGATCCGTTTCTTTTATTCTTGATCTTGTAAAGCATATATAAATGATAAATGTATCAATATCTCTATTACAACATATCAGTTAAAATCTTGCAACACATATATAAATGATAAATGTGTCAATAGCTCCACTGCACTACGTCTGTTAATTTTTGTATGCGATGAACAAAATTTTTGGTATTAGAGTGAAAAACTTTTGAAATGAGCTATATTATTATTTTCGAAAATATCTTTTTGGTTTAGTAGTAGCCGAGTTCTTAGAAACACTAAAGAGCGGTAATATCGGCTAAAATTAAAATGTTAAAACTAAATTTAATAAAGCTTTTTAAAGATGACTAAAATTAGTATAATTACGCGAAATAGAATCTTACCCAAAATTTTTCATAAATATAATGGTTTTTATTTATTTTTTTATATGTGCATAGTCCTCGTTTCTGTGGGGATACATATTTTCATCGGTGATCGGAGGAGCGTTGGTGGACAAATACGGAGGGAAAAGAGTGATCGGTTGGGGCGTGGCGTTTTGGTCTTTGGCAACTCTCCTCACGCCGTGGGCGGCGAACTACTCCACCACCGCCCTCTTAGCTGCTCGTGCCTTCTTTGGCCTTGCCGAAGGTGTCGCCCTCCCTTCCATGAACATCATTTTATCAAGGTAATAATACTATGCATATTCATCATTTCATTATCAGGGAGTAATTATTCAATAGTGCATGGCATTATTTACATAGTATTTTCATTAATGATATAGTAAAAAATACTCCCAGTTAAACAATAGCAACCCAATCTTATTAAGTAATTAAGAGACAAAAGTGATCTATTTAGCCTTCGTTTGGCTATGAACTGTAAATCAATTTGAAGTCGATTTTTTGGGTTTTGACTTAATGCCTTAAAAGTCTTGTTTTTTACAATCGCATCTTTTAATCTATTTGCTTTTAAGTTATTTGACTTTTCACATAACAATTTTTAATTTTATTTTTTTACATATAAAATTACATAAATTCTAACCAAACAATTATACCTTACCTCATTTAGGCTGAAAGACAACTATGAAATTACCTTGTTTCATTTACGCTGAAAAGCAATTATGAAATTTCATATTAAGCTTTTTTAGCTTTTTTGATAGCTTAAAAATTACCATTTTTTAACCAAAAATTTTTTTTGAAGCCAAATTGACAACCTAATACTTATTTAATGTGCATTAAATACTATTATTTGTCAAAAAATACTAGGTTAGTCATCACACTCCCGGAGCATCTAATAATTTGGCCAATTATCAGGTGGTTTCCAAACCATGAAAGAGCTACGGCGGTGGGAGTAGTAATGGGCGGATTCCATCTAGGAAATGTTGCTGGCTTGGTTCTAACTCCAATCGCCATGTCCTCAACTGGCGGAATCTATGGTCCTTTCATCTTCTTCTCATCTCTCGGACTTCTGTGGCTCACAACCTGGGCGTACGGCGTCGCAGACGATCCGGCGGAATGCCGGTTCATCGGAAAATCAGAGCTGCGGTTGATCCAATCTGGGAAATCCGAAGCTCCGGCAACCCCTGGGAAGCTTCCCCCTCTGCGCCTCCTCCTTTCAAAATTGCCCACCTGGGCAATTATCGTTGCAAATATTACCAACAATTGGGTAAGTTGTTCATTTTTTCAAGTGATCAAATGCGAAGGTTTTGTGATATGACACGTGAATTCGGATTCAGTAATGCTACAAGACACTCTCAAAATACACTCCTTTAACTACTTCCATCATCTCAGCCGTTAAATATGAGTTTAGCATAAAATACAATCCTTCAACAACCAAACACAAGTAGTAACTCAATAATTGCATGGTAGACTCATCACCGCGTTGCACAATACTATACAATAATTGTATAGTAAAACATTCAAATGCTAACAATTTGAATTGAAGTATTCTGAATTGTGTTGTTAAATTCTTTATTTAAGTTATGGCCTTTGGGTTGTGAATAGTTTGAAATATGCATCTAAATGCAGGGATACTTTGTTCTTCTCTCATGGATGCCTGTTTACTTCAAAACTGTGAGTAACAACTTCCTCATAGCATTTAATTTCTTTCTGTAGTTTATTCTCTTGGCTACACTCCTACAAAGATGCCCAAATTGTCAAACTGCAATTCAGATCTTGTGAAAAGAAAAGGAAAAAAAAACAAGAGAAGAAAAAGAGTACTAATATTGCCTTCTTCTGCTTTGGCTACACTCCTACAAAGATACCCAAATTGTCAAACTTCAGTTCAGGTCTTGTGACAAGAAAAGGGAAAAACTAAAAATAAAAAAAGAAACCCAACAGAATAAAAAGAGTACTAATAATGGTGTTTGGATTGTGTTAAAAGGTATTCGACGTGAATTTAAAACAAGCAGCTTGGTTTAGTGCTGTTCCATGGGGAACAATGGCGATCTCAGGCTACATTGCTGGAAGGGTATCGGATTTCTTAATCAAAGCAGGGTACTCCGTTACATTAGTTCGAAAAATCATGCAGGTAGACTCTCTTTTGCCCTCTGAAGAAAACCAAAATTTCCTATTTGTCTGACCGAACTGGGGTGTCTACTATGCTTTAAGGCACAACGGTTCCTGATGTCTTCTTTGGTGGGAGGGGTTGTATGCCTGTTTTTATGGTCTCAATTATTTGTCTTTTATAATTTGATAAACAAATTATTGACGCAAAAATTAAGTTGATTGGACACCGAACTCTGAAGTACCTTCTTTTTTGCTGAGCTAGACTTCATTTGAATATCAGTTTTAGCCACATCGGGTAGTTGTGAGCGTTTCCTTCCAGCCACTTCTATTTGCCCTTCTTCATGCAAGACAAGAGAGATCTTTTAAAGAAGAGGTGGTATTTCTTATTTTTGGCCTTCAATGCCACCCGTTGAAACTACTCTAGCAGAAAGGAGGCAAGTTTGTCTATTGTGTACGAAAGACCAATTAGAATAGAAGGCAATAAATATTGTGTGATCAGTTCACATTTATTAAAATATAGATAGCCATTAGGATTTGAAGAATAACAATCCACTATTTTGATGACGTGTATTTTGATCAAGTAAATTAGTTTGAGATGGAAATTGGACTTGAGAGACTAGACTTCTAGTAGCAGTAGGTGCGCCTTCCGTTGGGGAGAATTGTTCACAAGAAATGGTTATGAGCCGAATTGCAGTAATCTCTATTTGAATTTATTACCAATTGAGTTGGGCCGAACGATCACTGCTTGGATGGAATGACTCAGCCCACATGCGTCATTTGATGAAAGCAGTCTAGCTCAATCGCTTCCTCCTCAAAGTAGTTTGTACGGAACCTCTAACAAGTCTCGAAAATGAGCTTCCTGCCGAACAAGTTTCTATTTCAATCCGTATCAACTTAATTTTTTACATGAATGATTCATTCAGTTAACCCTATCAAATGAACAGTCTCGATTATAAAATTGGATATGTGACCAACCCCACCAGGGAACAAACAGCTATGAGAAAGAGAGGAATCCTATTTTTCTAAATTTGTTACTAACCCTGGATTTTATAATAAACTTGACAGTCCATAGGTTTTATTGGGCCTGGGGTGTCATTACTCCTGCTGAACTATGCCAAGACACCTGTAGTTGCATCTGTATTCATCACAGCAGCCCTGAGCTTGAGCTCTTTCAGCCAAGCTGGTTTTCTCCTCAACATGCAAGTGAGTTCACCTATTTGATCACCATTACAGAAAGCCTTCATTTATCTGCAAAAACCAAAAAGCCTAGAAAAACTCTAGAAACATTGCATCTTTACACTGCATGAATCAGTACATACTCTCGACGGTGGTGGGCTCCACACCAAGTGTTCGTGTGAGACCCACTGCACTTGTGAGTGTGCGGTGATTCATGCGGTTTAAAATGCATTATCCGTAGCTAGATTAAAAAGCCAATTACAGTTCTTTAATGACAATAGCTAGCCATAAATTGACTTTGTTTTCTCTGTGGTTTGATCAGGATATTGCTCCTAAGTATGCAGGATTTCTCCACGGTAACTACCCAAATTCTCCGGTACTCTTGTTTGAGCTGTTTTTTTATTTTCTTTTCTTTTTCTGAAAATGTTGACGTTTCTCCATTTGGGAAAACTTACCTGCAGGTATTTCAAATTCAGCTGGGACATTAGCTGCAATAGTGAGCACAATTGGAACAGGTTACTTTGTGCAGTGGCTTGGTTCTTTTCAAGCTTTTCTTTCTGTCACTGCCGGTCTATATTTTATTACAACCATCTTCTGGAACCTCTATGCTACCGGAGAGCGAGTTTTCTAGATAGAGAACTTGCCTCGGTTCTCGGATACATCCTACAATTACAATGTATCCAAGAAAAAAAGGAAGAAAATGCAAATATTTTTGAGCCATTCATTATGGTATCTATAATCTTGATCGTGGGCGATTCTTTGTTTTGTACAGTTCTTTTGTACAGGGTAATTGGCTTTGGTTTTGAGTGAGTAATCAAATACCTAATATAATTCAAGTTATTGGCTGGTTCTTCTCTTAGTAAACTTGAAACTCCTATTTGTTTAGATGGAAAGAAGAAATCAATAGTATATAAAGTTCATATGAGCACATATGTTATGCAAAACAGAATACAAATCACTCATGTATAATGGGTCTCGCACAGCATGTGGGACCCATTACATGTGAGTGATTTGTGTCTTATTTTAAAAAGGGATCTTAACGGAAAGTGGATGGAGGCGGCTTCTTTTCTGAATTTCAAAAAAAAATTATAATTATGGTAATATTAGTTTTAGATATTTTAAGATTATATAAATTTCTCTTTGAAGATTTCTTGAAAAGTTTAATAGTTATCCCTTGAGAAATCAACACAATACGCCCCTAAATTGAAAATTTTTATCTCTCTCTGCCTTTTGATCCGTCCATCTGTACACAGCATTTTCGTTAGATGATCCTCTCTCCACAAATGGCTCTACTCGCTGCTTGTGTTTTCAGAATTTACAGGCAAATTTATTGCTCTTCTGCTCACTGATTTTCCTACTCTATCCATAGATTTTATAAGGAGTAGATCAACTTGATCCAATCAAATTTAGGTCAGTTACTCCCAAAAAACACAAAAATACTTTGTAAACAGAATACCAACTACAAAATACACGTAAAATGTATCTGAATGATTCATTACATGTGAAATTCACAAGATATTATGGGTTTTACATGCAATGGATGGTTAATGTGTTTTATGTGGTTCATTTGTAGTTAGTTATCTGGGTAGATAGTATTACTAAAACATAATACCTCTCGACATTATTCTTATTATTATTGAAATTGATTTTTTAAAACTTTTTTATATTTTAATTAAAAGAATTTACTTTTTTTATCATAGGAACCGAAAAGCTAAAAATATTTAACAAAAAAAGAAGTTCATTAAAAGCCAAAATAACAACATATAATTTGGGCTTATTTTTTTCTTTTTTAAATCTTTTTCGTATCTTGGTAAAAGTTCAGCTTGCCTTCATGAATGGGTCAGAAAAATATAATTGTATAATTAAAAACTTAAAAAAATGCTAAAAAATAAAATGAAAAAATAAAAAATTATCCCTGTTTGCATTGTAAGAATCTTCAATGGGCTCCCTATGCTTGCCTTCTTATTTGGGAAGGACATATTAGAAATTCTTGTCTAATGGACTCCTACATTTTGACTTTCTTTAAAATAGTACCCTCAAATATATATATATATATATATATATGTGTGTGTGTGTGTGTGTGTGTGTGTGTATTGAAATTATATGTAATAAGTTTTTGAATATTTATTTAATAGGTTATGTTGTTAATATTGTACATATTTTGAATTTGAGTTTAATATTTAATGGATATGTTTGAAGTTCCTCTTAGGTTTAAGTAATTAATTGGGTTAATTTAATTATATTGATAATTATTTATTGTCAGTAATTATCAATATTTATATGTCTAGAAGGATTAGAAAATAATAAAAAGAATTCATAAATAGCTACTATAATTAGCATGGTTAGAGTATCAAGTAAAATTGACTATTCAAAATAACTCTCCAAAATAACTTTAGTTATTTTAGAGAGTTAATTTGGTAAAATTTAATGACCATGATTGAAAATGCTCTAACATATTTTTCTATTACTAGATTTTATATGCAAAAATGGTATATTTATGACTTGGTTGGCAACTAATTTAAAAGTTCTATTAAAAAAATTAAATTTAAAAGTTATATTTTTTTTTTAATTTTTAGTTAAAAAGTTAAAATAATTTTAAAATAAGTTATTTGATAAATTAATTATAAGCTAGTTTCTTTTAAAAATTAGTTGATTATGGAAAAAATTATTTTTTTAATTCAAATTGAACAGTATTTTCTTTATATATGGTTCATAATTTTAATTATATATAGTTGATACTGATAGTAAGTATATTAAGTAAGAGAATTATTGTCTTTTAAAATAGAGTAAATATTTGAATAAAATTATTATAAGAATTAATATTTAAATTTGATTTTTTTATTTTTTTCCAAATAAACTGCTAACTTTTTTTTTCATTTTTAACTAAAAAATAAAAGCCGCTGATTATCATTTAGGAATTTAGTTGCCTTTTAAGGATGTGCCAAAATAGTAAATTTATGGGTAAATTACATTTATACCTCTTGCATTTAAGAGTAATAATACTGACATCCTCACTATTTTTTAAAATATCACTTACACTCTTATATTTTTATTTTTATAACATTTAGGTCTAAAAATTAGACAGAAAACATTATTTCAACAGCGTTTTTTAATTTTTTTTTCTTTTTTCTTTAATTACAAAATTTTATTTAAAATTTTTTAATTTAAAAATAAAAAATTACTAAATATAAAAATAAGTGACATAAAGTTTTTAATTTATTAATTATTTTTATTTTTCTGTTTTTAATTTTGATAAAAAAATATTAATTTTGATAAGTTTTTTTTATCAAAATTAAAAAATTAAAAATAAAAATAAATTAATAAATTAAAGTTTATGTTTTTATTTTAATTATTTTGTATTTAGTAATTTTTTATTT
>JAOTRH010027023.1:0-21483 GCA_034768845.1 Heliamphora exappendiculata | reverse complement strand
TTTTCATGGAATAAGTATGCCTCATTATCTAATTTGTAAGGCATACACGATGTCAAAGTACTCCTAGAAAAGATTATAAAATTACATTTCTTGTAAGTTAGAATGCAATAAAATTTAAAACCAATCAACAAAAAGAGGATCGAAAGTTCGAATACACCCGATATCTCCTTGAGGGATTTCTACACCCCTCTATACTCATCTCTCTTGGTAATGATAGGTGGTGATGGCAATGAAAACCGAAGGTGAAGATGAGGCCGTATTTCAAACCCTGAACCGTGCACGTGAACTATACAGAAACAAATTGCAAGCATGTTCTACTGCTGACGAGTTGGCTTCTTTATTTGTCGAGTGTGCAATTGCCGAAGCCCTTCCTTCGAAATCTTAACAATCTAAACAATATATGGTGGGTCCATCCACTGAACCGGATGCTCATGGGACTTCTATCCTGGCAGAGACTGGTAGGACGCAAGTAGTGTTGGATGCTTTCTCAGATGGAAGTAGCTTTGTAGGCTTATAGTGTGGGGGTCTAGTTAGTAACCATCACAAAGAGGAACACTACGCATACTGGTGTTGCAAGATAGAAAAATTCTAGGTACTCAAAATTCAACCACAAAACCAATCATAGAAAATGTTGTCAGTCATTCATATGTGGGACCTATATGTATTATGGGTCCTACATGCATATGAATGGCTGAGATTGTTTTTCGTTATTTTTTTTGTAGTTGGATTTGTACACATAGAAGAACTGTGCGAATTTGATCAGTTCTGTACTTGATCAGCATTCCAGCTCTTGTTTGGTGCGCATATTCCTCCGTTCTCATGAGACATGGTATGCACGATCATATTTGTATTGCCATTGACTGGCTATTCCCGCTCTTTCTGTCAATCGCGTATGGTGGTCTGGGTCATTTACAAGAAAACTTTTGTATGTTACACATTGGACTTGAGCATTATGCATCAGATATGAGTGCAGTGATCTACCAAAATGTGTACCCTTGTATCCGAGAGAACCGTGTTTACTGAATATATTGTTCTGGGGGGAAAATATGGGTAAAATCTCTTGAGTATTAGTGTTTCAAAACTATGTTTTGTGTTTTATTTTTGTAATAGGATGATGATCACTAGTAACAATTTCATTTTTCTTGTATGATCTTAGCTGATGACTTAATACGCCATTTTTTTGGGTTAATTTTAATTTGCCATTTTTATTGGCAAGGTAATTAATATGGTGCTTGTGATGAATCATCTTTCAATAGTTTGTACATTCTGTGCTTGGTTAGTAATTACACACATCACCAGTTTGTGGTACCTGCAGCTCGCTCTACCTTACTTACAAGCTATTAATTTACGTATCGTCGGTTTATTTTTCAGAGCGAAAAGTCTAGACCTCCCCAAAAAAATGTCCAAAATTTTCTACCGAAACATTTTTCTTTAAGAAACAATTGGAACGAGTTTTTGCTTTACTATACAAGGAAAAAAGTGAGTCGGACGAGTTGATTTAATCTTTTCTTTCTGTGTTTTCATTCTTATATCTATCTTCGTTGGTGATATGAGAACTCCGATAACGATATGTTCTCAGTGTTTTTGAAGAGAAGTTTAGGGAGAATATTCTCACTATTTTTGACTAATGAGAATGTTCTCGGTGATTTTGGCCAGTGAGAATATTATCAGTGTTTTTGACCAGTGTGAATGTTCGTTTTTATAATATTTTTACAATTATTTGTACATTATGACTAGTGAGAATGTTTTCAATGCTTTCTCAATCGTTTTTTATGCTAGTGGAAACGATGACTGGATCTCTCATGAGTTACATTGAGATCGGACAGAGAAAATGAGAAGGAACGTTGATTTCCTCCATTTCAGAACTGATTAACGAAGAAGATGACACTTTGCCGATTGGCCTGAAAATGGTGTTCATGTTATGGGGAACTCGACGTCGATTTAAAAGATGTTTTCCCAAAGCCACCGAGTTATCGAAGGTTGAAGATGGAGATGGGCGGTGGCAGCGGTGGTGTAGGTGGGGTTTTGAACTATTGTAGGCAGAAGAAGGTTTTGAAGTATTTGGAAAACAAATTGTACGTGAAGAAACAACCGTATGAACTGCAGATGAGAGAAGGTACAAACTTGTTGGAACATCTCAACGTTTTCAATATGCTCATCACACAACTATCCGAGTTTGGAGTAAAAGTTGATGATAAGGATAGGACGATATTCTTGTTAGCATCACTTTCAACATTCTATGATCTTCTGGTGACAACGCTGATGCACAGAAATGATACTTTAGAATTGGAAGAAGTGATCGATGCACTTTTGTCACATGAAAAAATGAAGAAGGATGATGAAAAAGATGCAAAGAGGCTATTTGTGACCAAGTTTGAGTCAAGCAGGGGAATTAGTAAGTCAAGTGAGCAAGTTTCCAACATAAGAAGATTTCAGTCCAAGTCACGAGCTTAGAAGGATGTGGAGTGCTTCTACTACCACAAAAATGGTTACCACAAGAACCAGTGCCATGAACTAAAGAAGCATATCTAGGAGAAGAACGTCTTCAAAGTTTGTTAGTTTTGTCGAGGAGAGATCAAACAGTGAGGTAGAAAGAGATTTACTTTCAGTTTTTCCTAGTTTTAATTTTTTTATCAAAATAATAGATATTGAATTCTAGATACTCTTACCACATGTGTCCAACAAAAGAGTGGTTTGACACAAATAAACCTTGCAACGGTGGTATGGTTCTAATGAGGAATGATGTAGCTTGCAAAGCCATTAGAATTGGTAGAGTTCATCAAGATGTTTTGATGGAGTTATGAGGGTTTTGAGGAATGTCAGGCATGTTCTAGGGATGAAGAAAAAATTTGATTTCTTTAGGAATATTGGACTCTTTGGGTTGTGGGTACATAACTCTAGCATATGTGGCTTGGTCAGATCGACAAGCGTAGCATGTTAGAGCTTCAAAAGAAAAAAGTGACAGTCGAGGTGGAGCTCAACCAAAATTGTTCACCCAATAAAGCAGGTGATGGTGGTTCGAATCAGCAATAATGGGTACAGGAAGAAAAGTCAAATACCATTGTTAAAGGCAGAGAGAACCAGACTCACAGAGCACCAGTCACGTATGGTTCATAAAGCACAAGTTAGATATGGCTTTGAGGATACTGTCAGCTTTACCCTAACAGCAAATTGCAGAGATCCTTTGTTTTACAAGAAAGTTACAAGCAACTCAGGCAGAGACAAGTGGCAAGTAGCAGTGCTAGAAATTGTGGAGTCACCATAGAAAGTAAAAACTTGGGAGTTGGTAAAATTGCTTAAGAGGTTGTTGATTGCAAAAAGGTCAAGTTTAAGAGTGGTTTGGACTTGTTTTATGTTCATTTCTGTTGATGATCAGAAAGGGTGGTGCACCCATACCTGTGAAAGGGGTGCAGGTCAATGTGACCAATAGTTCTTCAAGATGGTTTAAAAATTCGAGTCAAGGTGGAGATTGTTGGGTTTTGTGTTTCAAATTTCAGAATATTCTCGTTTGGACGAGCGTCTGGACGCCACAGAACAACGTGTTAATCTAGCTTTTTTGAGTGCCACATGTTTTGACACGTTAATCTTTTCGTAGTTATGCTGCTATTTTTTTTTTGTTTTCTTTTATTGTTAGTCCTGGTGAGGCAAAAATTGCCTAAATGGCTACTTTCCTATTAGAGTTTATTCTTATCAGAATTACAAGCTTTCTACTAGTATAAATCTAAAGTGTCATAAGAGTTGTAGAAAACACAAGAAAGGCTCAGAAAAGACACCTGAGAGTTTAGAGAGAGGCTAAGTTTGAAGCTAGAGATAGTGAGAATTCTTGTAATTCTTATTGTTCATAGTGGATTATTCCACCTCGCCCGTGGATGTATGCAATTGGTCGAATCACGTATATTCTTGTGTTCTTATTAATGTTTGTATTCTTTATTTGCTTTGTATGGATTGTAGTTATCGGTGTGTTTTTTGTTGCATTCGGGGATTGATGTCAAAATCCCAACACAACATTACCATTCTATGGGTGTATCTTTTGGTGGCACTTATTCAGTATAAATAGGTACGTCTCTTCGTTTTCTGACTATTCTGAATAGTCACGAGTTCCTTTATATATATCGCGTTCATCTTTTGGTTTTAATATAGAGTTTTTACATGAAGTATATTACATACATAGTTTGGTTCCCAAACCCACCGATTTTAGTGTTTCTTTTGTAGGATTCAAACTATTGTATCATGTGAGATAGACGTCTGTTACATCATAAGCTAGCATGAACGAATCTATCTTAAGGGCATAGTGTGAAGCACTAGACTTGATCTACTTGCATCTTTAAATTCATAAGGTTTATAAGCCATTTTCATGATTTTATTTTATTTATTGCAATTGCACAAAAAGTCTACAAGATTTTTCCAACAGTTAAATGGTTAATACTAAAGATGAGGAAGGTAAGTCGCACAAGGGGACAAAGTGAATTTAACCCTATTTTAATTTTTTTATCAAAATTAAATCTGAAAAAAAATTCAAAAAACTTATTACAAAACACATAAACATACGAACACGTGATGGTGTGCCTATGGAGGGCATGCCATCATTTTTTAAGAAACACAATGGCACTACGTGACCACCTACCTATAGGGCATATCATCATTTTAAAGGGAAAAATACTACAAGATCGAAGGAGGAATTTTCCATCCGAGGAATACACAAAATGATGTTGAACTAAAATGTTAAAGAACTTTTTAGAAAATTCTAGAATAATTCGGAAGCATCTTGAATTTCATAAAGGCTGAAAAGGTTTTAAAGCATTCTAAAAGAAAGTAAAAGATTCTGCCATGTCTAGAGTAATGTAAAAATATTATAGAGCATGAGAGAAGAGTAGAGAAGCTTAGAAATTTCTTGATTGTTTTGAAGAATCAATAAGAGCCATTGGATTAAGATAATCTTAGTTGTCCGTTAAGAAGATAGATGGTTATAAATGGGAAAGAAGTTTAGTTGTGTGCAACTTATGATACAAAATTAGTTCCTTTAGTGAATAAAGAAGTGTACCATAGTGAGATATGAGTGAGAAGGTGTCCTAGAATAATTTTTGAGTGCAACATATCAGTGCACAAGTGTCTAAATTTAATAAAAATATATTTTCGGTTGTGTTCTTACCTCAACAATTTGATGGCAAGTGGGTAGGGACCATTTTTCAGCATCATCATGCACAGTTAGAGCTATGAAACTTGAGGTTTTGGGACCATGCTAACTTGGTAAAGTGAAAAGGATTACACGAATTCACGACAAAAAATCTTATGAACACAACAAATTTATGAAACTGAAAAACAAATGAGTTTCTGAGTTAAGAACATGACACCTTTGCATCTTTATTTTTTTAAAACAAATGATGCTTGGCTTCAGTTAATGTCCATCACTTAAGGAGACAAATCAATTGTGAATATTTTACAAAAATAAAATAGTTACGATATAAAATTTTAGAATTAGATCCTCAAGTAAATATTAATAAGGAGAGATTGAGAATGATAATTACTCGTATGTCAAGGCCTGAATATGATGCATTCATCACGACAATACGAGGCTGGCCAACTCAACCCACCCCTTTAAAATTGAAGTTATTGGTCAACTAAAAAAGTTTGTGCAAATAAATAGCTAATGTTTCACTAAAAAATGAAGAAGAGTACTTTGTAGTAATAACAAAAGCGAACAACAACTGAACGAGATGGGTGAGCAAAACAACATTTTAGAAAGTAGAGAACGTGATGTTTAAGCGCAACATCAAATAAGAAATACATAGTCGGGGGAAGTTGAGTATAATAATAATAATAATAATAATAAGAATAAAATGACGATCGTCGAAGTCCTAATGCAAATTACTCAGAGGAAGTGATAAACTTTGATGCAAATTTGGTTGCATGCTCTATCGTGTCTGAGTTTGATGAACCAACTCTTATAGCATGATCCAAAATTAGAGCAATCAGCGACATTAGTGATTGGATCGTTGATTCAGGGTGTTTTAATCATATGACTAGAGATAAAGATAAGTTATTTAGCCTATCTGAGTATAAAAGAGGTAAAGTAATAGTGACCACTAATAATTCAAGGATGTCAATCATTGATGCGGGTAAACATGTTATCATTTCTCACTTGATCAGATTTAATTACAGAATGTCTATCATGTGCTTGGAATAAAGAAGAGCTTGTTATTATTGTCACAACTTCTGTGAGACCATGATTCGTTTTTTTTTTGGGCGTTTTTCGACATGTTGCTTATCGCTTTCTTTACGGCATGTTTATATGCGTTTTGTGTATGATCAGGCTTAGATATGCATGTGGGTTGGTTCCCAGGGCCGTTGGGCGTTGTGCGAATTTTAAAAAAAAAGAAAAAATTCGCGAGCCTATAAATATCTAGCTTTAGATATTTTTAAAAGATATTTCATATCTCTACCTTTTTGAAACCTAGAAAGCTCTGCCTTCTCTCTGACTTCTCGGGGGTCTGGGGCTCAGTTTTCAATGATAAGATAACAGATCCTTAATATTCTCATGGTAGGCTACGCTTTCATCCGGACAGAATTTCGTTCCGACAAAGCCTATTTTTGCATGTGGTTTGAGACGTCGAGTTTTTGACTCAACGAGATAGAATCCTAGACTCTAATGTCTTACAAAGGTGCTACATGTAATGGTATGTGTTTTTACCGGTTAAAAATACATCAAAAATCGATTTATGTTTCAAAAATTGGGGTTTTGCTTCAAAACCATTTTTGGTTGTTTTCGATTGGATGGAACGATGTTTTGACGTGTTCTTTTCGATGTTTCGTGGTGGTTTTGGGCTTGGGTATGTCTGAGGGTGTCGAAAGGGAGTTTGGATACTTGGATTTGGGGTTGAGATGGCTAGACCCATAGCACGGGTTAGGGTTCCGCCATGGGTCAGTCGACTGACCTAGGTGGTTCAGTCCACTGGGTCGACAGTCAGCTTGTTTAGTCGACTAGGTTTGGGGGTTCAGTAGACCGGGTTGGTTCTGTGTTGTGTTTTTGGTTTTCAACAGCTTTTCAGTCGACTGAATTATGGGGTTCAGTCGATTTAAGTGCTGTTGGGGTTGTTTTGGTTGTTTGAGAGGTCGTGTTGTGGCCTTGGAGGTTGTGTTGGGGTCTTGGGAGTTTGTTTTGGTCTTGTTGTCGTCCTCGGGGGTGACGTGCATGGTTAGATGCGAGGTTTTGGTACATGGTTAGATGCGGAGTGTTGGTACATGGATATGTGCGTGCTGTTTGTTCATCGTTGGGTGCGGGGCGTGTTGGAGTCCGAGGTTCTTTTTCTAAAAAGGGAGTTTTGGTAAAAGATGATGTTTTAGGAAAACGTTTATGAAAATCGTGTTGTGTGAGGTTTGGAGTTGGCCTTCGGGCTAGGTTTTGTGTTGTATCGGGTTGTGTGGCATGTGATGCTGCGATGGGTTATGTGGCGAGTGATGTCGTTATGTGAAACGTAGTGTTTATACGTAGTTTTATGCATTTAAAACTCTAGTTTTATTAATGCATGTTGCAGGACGGATATGTGGTCCTTGCGTATATAAAACTCTGGTTTTATTCGTGCATGGTATGGACGGAAAAGTAATTCGATGAACGTTAGTTCTGGTTAACGATGGACGAAAAAGTAGTCCGATATATGTTAACTCTAGTTAACAATGCATATGTGTGCGTGGGAATCGGAGGGACGAAAAAGTGGTCCTAACGATGAATCTGTGTGCAGGTATCTGAATGACGAAAAAGTGGTCCTGAAGAGGCATGTGTTGCATGGTGAGTGTTGCACGTGGTGTTTTATGTGGGATGCATACGTCGCGTGAGTTGCATGTGTTGTATAGGTTAACTCTGGTTAACAATGTATTAGATGGGACTGTGCTCCTTCGGTAAAAGCCCAAAAAGATTCTTGTGTTGGGTGTGAATTATCATGATATTATAGAGCTGCATGTGTGGTTTGTGGGAGTCGGTGGTTATATCTGTTTTGCATGTGGGGCTCGTGAGAGTGAGGCTCACAAGAGTCGGTCTTTGCATGTGAAGCATTGTAGCATATTTGTATGTATATAAAATTGTTTTCAAACCGTTTTCGAGGCTCTTGTGAGTCGTGATATCAAACTATTTTTAAACTTGTTTTGAGGATTAGATGAGTCGTAGCATACATATATCTCTGCTAGTATGTTTAGCTTCTATTTCATGTTTGTCTAGTTTTTGCTGAGCTTTCGCTCACGGTGTGGAATTTGAAATATTTTTTAGGTGCCGATTACGTAGGTTGATCCGGGAGAGTAAGAAAGGCAGAAGATCTTAGTCTTTCTTTTTGTTTCTTTTTGGACCATGTATGTTTACATATTTTTGGTGTTAGAACCGTGTCCTGTATGCCTGTTGGCGAAGATATTTAATGCATGTGTGTTTTTATCTGAGAGTGGACATCAAGTTGGGTGTTATGTATGGTTGTTTATGGACATTTCACGTGATCTAGAGTTTGGGGCGTGATAACATGGTATCAGAGCTCTTGGTTCAAATACCTAAGAGCCGTGGGAAGAGGGTGGATCTCTTAATGAGGTTGATTGCGTGTGCTTGACTGCATGTATTTAAATGTTTTGATAGCATGAGCATAATAGCGAGTGAAATATGTGAATGTTGTGCAATGTGAGCATGGTGGTTGAAGCTTAGAATTGATTAGCCTTGCCTTCGGACGTTTGGGCTAACAGGCTTGGAAGCTGAGTTAGAAATGAGTTTAGCCGACGTGTTTTATGGTAAGGAATCTAAGTAGGTTATCCAAATTGATGCGTCACTCTTGTCGGTTCTCCTCGGTATGTGGGATTTGTTTAACATGAACCTATGCGGCTACGTGTAGCATGTTTATGTGGCCAGTGTCTATGTTCATGCGATGTGATGCGTCTTATGTTCTGTTTTCCTTTCATATAGACGTGATGTCCGCGTGGAGAGGATGAGGCCGTGGCTGTGGTTTTGGCCAAGGGGATGCGCATATCCCTGATACTGGGGATGCAAATGCTCCCCAAGGACTTGTTGACGCGGTAGAGTTGTTGCATGCGATGGTAAACTCCATCGGTCGGCTGGTTGAGATCTCTAGAGGGAGAGAGAGAGAGAAAGAGAGAACCCAAGTTAAGGGCAACGGTTGCAATGCGAGAGTTTAGGCGTCTTGACCCTCCTACTTTTACCGGGGATCCTGACCCCACAGTGGCTACAAAGTGGTCGGAGCCGGTAACCTGGATCCTTGATACACTGCTGAGAGTGGAGGACAATTTGCGGGTTCTTTTTGCTACTTTCTAGTTGAGAGGGAATGCTCACGAGTGGTGAAAATACGCCTAGAATACTGTGGAGGGCACGTGGGCCGCTTTCACAGGGGTTTTTCTGGAGAAGTATTTTTCGACTTCTTCGCAGGATTTGTACAGAGAGGAGTTTTATGCTCTCACCCAAGGGCGATGAGCATCGTTCAGTACGAGGCCAGATTCACTAGTCTGTCCCAATTTGCACAAGAGTTGGTGGGTACAGACGAGCTGCGATCGAGGAGATTTGAGCGGGGTTTGAGGCCTGCGATCAAAGAGCGAGTCGTAGGGATGAGGTTGCGTGTTTTCACAAAGCTAGTGGAGTCGGCAGCGATGATCGAGAATACCTTGAGCGAGACTCAGGGTTCCAGGGAGATCAGGGCACCGCAGGGTGGTATGGAGGCTCAGTCAGGTGGACGTTCCTGCAAGAGGCAGAAGTCCTCTAGCCCTAGTTAACATCTGTCGGGGTCACGACAGCAGTTTTCTGCACCAGCACCATCGGTGACTTCGTCTGGAAAGCCAGAGTAGGGGGAGTTGATTTTTTATCGATGTAGGCAACTGGGGCATCGTGTGGCGGATTGCCTACAGCCGAAGCAGTCTTAGAGTTCGGTGCCAGTTCAGTTGCACCGGAAGGAGCTACCAGTTTGTTTTGGGTGTGTTCAGTCAAGGCATATTTACAAGAACTGTCCTCAGGGAGGCAGTGTGCCGAGCACGGCAGGTGCACTAATCATCTTGCCGGTGTAAGACCGACAAGGTTATCAACAGCCAGCAGTGCAGACTTCTAGGGTGACAGACTGGGATGCTTCAGTTTAGTCTGTACGACAGCCGACAGTCCCACGCTACGGAGGACAGGCAAGGATGATGTAGGGCCGAGCGTATGTCCTCACAGCTCCCAGTTCTTCTAGGGCACTGGTTGTGCTTGATGATGCAGCTATTTCTCCAGTGAGCAGAGATATTTTCTGAATATGCAGACCTTGAGCCAATGTTCTTACCGACACAGGAGCATTGTGGGGTTGGTGCCGGACTCTGTGGGTTGTGTGCTGGGTGTGGATACATCGGTTGGTGAGGATTTGAGATTGGGACAAGTTGTAGATCCCGTGTCTTTGAGGTAGTTAGCCGTTGTTTAGCATGCCTGACCTTGTTTGACCGCATCCTAGGAGTGGTTTAGTTGACTACCTCTCGTGCCTGTGATGATTGTGTTCGATAGAGGTTGTTTCTTTTTGACCTTATGCAGAATTTCGGGAACGAAATTCCTTTAAGGAGGTAGAGTTGTGAGACCCTGACCCATTTTCTTTTTTGGCGTTTTTCGACGCGTTGCTTATCGCTTTCTTTACGGTATGTTTATATGCGTTTTGTGCATGATCGGGTTTAGATATGCATATGGGTTGGTTCCCGGGAGCCGTTGGGCATTTGGTGCGAATTTAAAAAAAAGATATTTTTACGAGCCTATAAATATATAACTTTAGATATTTTCAAAAGATATTTCATCTCTCTACCTTTTTAAAACTTAGAAAACTCTGCCTTCTCTCTAACTTCTCGGGAGCCCGGGGCTCGATTTTCGACAATCAGACAACAGTTCCTTAGTATCCTCGTGGTGGGCTGCGTTTTCATCCGGACAGAATTTCGTTCCGATGAAGTCCGTTTTTGCACGTGGTTTGAGGCGTAGAGTTTTTAATTTAACGAGATAGGATTCAAGACTCTCATGTCTTATAATGGTGCTACGTGTAATGGTATATGTTTTTACCGGTTAAAAATGTATAAAAAATCGATTTATGTTTCAAAAATTGGGGTTTTGGTTCAAAATCGCTTTCAGTTGTTTTCAGTTGGATGGAATGAGGCTTTGATGTGTTTTTTTCGATGTTCCGTGGTGGTTTTGGGCTTAGGTATGTATGAGGGTGTCAAAAGAGAGTTTGGATGCTTCGATTTGGGGTTGAGATGGCTGGACCTGTAGCTCATGTTAGGGTTTTGCCGTGGGTCAGTCGACTGACCTAGGTGATTCAGTCGACTGGGTTTGGGGGATCAGTCGACTGGGTTGGTTCTATGTTGGGTTTTTGGTTTTCAGTAGCTTTTCAGTTGACTGAATTATGGGGTTCAGTCGACTGAAGTGCTATTGGGGTTGTTTTGGTTGTTTAAGAGGTCGTGTTGTGGCCTTAGGGATTGTGTTGGGGTCTCGGCAGTTTATTTTGGTCTTGTTGTCATCCTTGGGGGTAATGTGCATGGTTAGATGCGAGGTTTTGCGGCATAGTTAGATGCAGTGCGGGGTGTTGGTACACGGTTGTGTGCGTGGTATTTGTTCTTCGTTAGGTGCGTGATGTGTTGGAGTCCGAGGTTCTTTTCTAAAAATGGGGTTTTGGGAAAAGATAGTGTTTTGGGAAAACGTTTATGAAAACCGTGTTGTGGGAGGTTTGGAGTTAGCCTTCGGGCTAGGTTTTGTGTCGTATCGGGTTATGTGGCATGTGATGTCGTATCGGGTCGTGTGGCATGTGATGTCGTATCGGGTAATGTGGCGAGTGGTGCCATTATATGAAACGTAGTCTTTATACGTGATTTTGTGTATTTAAAACTCTAGTTTTATTCATGCATATTGCAGGATGGATATGTGATTCTTGTGTATATAAAGCTCTGGTTTTATTTGTGCATAGTGTGGACGAAAAAGTGGTCCGATGAACGTTAGCTCTGGTTAACGATGGACAAAAAAGTGGTCCGATGAACGTTAGCTCTGGTTAACGATGGACAAAAAAGTGGTCCGATATATGTTAACTCTGGTTAACAATGCATGTGTGTGCGTGGGAATCAGAGGGACGAAAAAGTAATCCTAATGATGCATCTGTATGCGGGTATCTAAAGGATGAAAAGTGGTCCTGAAGAGACATGTGTTGCGTGATGAGTGTTGCACGTGGTGCATTATGTGGGTTGTGTGTGTCGTGTGAGTTGTATGTGTTATATAGGTTAACTCTGGTTAACGATGTATTAGATGGGACTGTGGTCCTTCGGTGAAAGCCCAAGAAGATCCTTGTGTTTGGTGTGAATCATCGTAATATTATAGAGCTGCATCTGGGGTTTGTGGGAGCCGGTGGTTATATCTTTGTTACATGTGGGGCTCGTGAGAGTTGGTCTTTGCATGTGAAGCATTGTAGTATATTTGTATGTATATAAAACTGTTTTCAAACCGTTTTCAAGGCTCTTGTGAGTTGTGATATCAAACTGTTTTAAAACTTGTTTTGAGGCTCAGATGAGTCGTAACATACATATTACTCTGCTAGCACGTTTAGCTTCCATTTCATGTTTATCTAGTTTCTGTTGAGTTTTGGCTCACGGTGTAGGATTTGAAATGTTTTTTAGGTGCCGGTTACGCAGGTTGATCCGGGGGAGCCAAAAACGCAGAAGATCTGTAGTCTTTCTTTTTATTTTTTTTGGATTATGTATGTTTATATGTTTTCGGTGTTGGAACCGTGTCCTGTAAGCCTATTGGTGATGATATTTAATGCATGTATGTTTTTATCTGAGAGTGAACATTAGGTTCAGTGTTATGTATGGTTGTTTATGAACGTTTCACGTGACCCGGAGTTTGGGGTGTGACAACTGACATCCTCTAAGAATTATGTGGTGTTTAGTCCTAAGAATATTAAGGTGAACTGAAGGCTTAAACCATTAGATACACTAATTATGAAAGGATAATGACTAGATTCTATTTATGTAATATCAGTAAAATTAGCCTATGTAGATAAGACTCGAAAGAATGAGCCTACAGACCTCTAACATGGATGCTTAGGACACATGAGCTATCATAAGTTGAGGATAATGATGAACAAGTCAATGCTCAAAAGGCTTCCCTAGCTCGATATTCATGGAGATGTAAACTCTACTAGTTATCAGTATAAAAAGGTACACCAATTACCCTACAAAGAGTCAAAATTTGAAGCAAACAACCCACAGAGTTGGAAGAGTCAAGATTAAGGGCTAAACAACCCTTAGAATTGGTCCATTTAGATGTGTTGGGGCTGGTAAAACGGGGGTTAATTGGAAAATAATAGAGGAGAATATATATAAGATAAATTCTCACACTCTTTAAAAGAATGTAGAATTCGACGACAATTGACATATCCAAGGACTCCACAACATAATGGCATCACAAAAAGGAAGATTCAACATCTTGTAAAAATATGTCAGACCATGTGCTAAGAATGTGTCATACTAATTTTGGGTAAAGTGCATGAGGACAACAATTCACTAGACCAACAAGCTACCATGGGCAAAGTTAGAATTCGTATTGCCTTTTCAGAAGTTATGGAATAACAAATCCATGGTGAGTCACTCTCGTTTTCAGATGCCTCTGCAATGTATTTGTGCATGATCAATTACACACTAAGCCGATGTTTGGCTTAGCCTTTTTTTTTTTTGAAAACTTTTTGTTTAAAAATCTCTTTAAAAATCCACTTGTTTGGTATCCCACTATAATCAATAGACTTTTTAAACATTTTTCTGGATCTTATTTTTTACAAAAGGCCAAAAAGCCTACAAAAAGGTAGGCCAAACACACACTAAGTTTGCTAAGAAGACAATTTGTTGCATCATTGTGGGCTATAATAGTGAGAGAAAAAGATGAAAATGCTGCAATTTAAAACCAGTAGCTTATACCTCTAGAAATGTTGTGGTTGATGAAGCCTTATTATGACGATAACCGCAAAAATGGAGTTACCAAAATCTGAGGATTTAAAAGATCAATTACACAAGAAGCTGACGGAGCTAAGATAAGAATAAGCACCTCTAAATTAAAAAAATAGCACGGATTCAACAACTACACCACGTGCTGACGAGCTAGAGACTAGACTATCTAGGATACAAGGAAGATCAACAAGCCCATGGAAAATTGGCACACATCAAAAGAGTCCCAAAATAAAAAAAGAAGAATTACTCGAGTGTGGCACCGGGATTTAGGGTTTATTTCAAAACAAAAATAGGAAATTTAAGAGTTAATTTAAAATATCTTGTAACACCTTGAAAATCAAAATGTCTTGAAAACCCTTTTTAATTGAAAAATAGAATCGTCACTTGATTTTTGAGAAAAACTAAAAAAATTAAAATGGGCCACTGATCTTTGAAAACGTGAACTAGAGAAAACAAGGATTCGGGAGATAAGGTACGAATCGGAGAAGGTGTTAGACACCCCATTCGTCCAACCGTAAGATTGCCTCTACTAATCATCATTAGTTCTTTAATTTTATTTCTCAAACACATGCAAATATAGAAAATAGGGACAAAGAGAGAACATTCAAAATTAAATAATGAAAATGCATAGCACACATACACACACACACACACACACATATATATATATATATAATGTCAAACAAAGAATAAAACAAAATCTTAAAACCTAAGGTATGCAAATTCTAGCTAAAGAATACATGAAGCAAACCGCATGTGATGTACAAAGTATTAAATCATTTTTGTGAAACTAACAAATCCTAATCATGTTAAAATTAAACTAAGTATAACATGAATTCAAATGAAGGAGAAATAAACCTACGGAGTTCTAAGCCTTAAGCATGCTAATTTATACTATAAATTGCATACTGGACACTTCAATCATAGCAAGACAGAATACTGTAAAAACACAATGAAGCTATTGGAGAAAAATTAATATACTGAAATGAAACAAAGGTGGCGACTGTAACATACAGATGTTACAGTGGCAAAAACCTAAGGCCAGAAGGTTGCGATCATAAAAATCAGAATCACACCCGCAAGCATGTCAGTGCATATTTGTCACGACTGCAACAAATAGACGTTGCGACTGCAAGGAATTTGAGCACTTTTTACTGAACAGTGTACTGGGTTGCTAATGTATACCATAGGCAGAGCATAATTGAGACAATTTTAATTAAACTGCAAATGAAAGTTAATCGAAATCTTTTTGTTTTTAAATTAAGCATATTCTTAATTCAATAATCCAAAATTAATAGTCAAAGCAATTAAGTTTAATGATGTCAAAATTAAAGAACAATCATGCTTGTGGTCCTAGTAATCAAAACGGTCAATTAAACATGTGAATATCAAACCTAATGATGACAATATTAGTGAAATAGCATGCAATTCACGAATTAATATTCGAAATTCTAACCCAACCTCTTCACTGGAGTAAAGAATGTGAAGAGAGAGGTGTCGAGGATCCAACAGAATACCTAGAATGCAACAATTCAGATGAGTCCTCGAGCCGTAGAATGTGGTGATTAGCTTTCCAGTCTCTGAGCAGCAATTCAATTCTGGTATTAAAGTCGAACGAGAACCTGGATTGAGATATTAGTTGAGATTGCAGCAAAGTATCGACGTACTTTTAGTATAGTACTCGAAAGTGGCAGTATATCAATGTCTGGAAAAAAGATCCTCTGAAATCGTACCAAAGGTACGTTTATATAGAGTATGCCAACCAATGAGGTGTTGCCACATTTGATGCTCAGACTGGGCTCACAAAACTTGCGGTCGCCACCTTCAAAGGTTGCGACTGTGAGGATAAAGGTTGCGATCGTGACAAAAGTTAGGGTTTTCAAAAAATTCACATGGCGGTCGCAACAATCAAACCAACGGTCGCGAGGTTCAAAAGATTGCGGTTGAATTACTCAGGCCAGTGAACAACCAGGTTGCAAGGTTTAAAAGGTAGCGGCCTCAAAGTTCAAAAGATGTGATCTTGTGGTTTGGTTTCACAGAATACTGGAGTTGGATTGCTTCTTGACGATCGTGTGGAGTCATCATTCCCACTTGGTTTTCATCATCAGACTCAACTAGATAAGCCTAAAATTTAACAGGGTCAAATTAAAGTGTCTACACCTAATCAACAAGAAGTTGAGAAAGAGAGCTCACGTGTTAGAAGATCAACCAAACAAAAAAACCTAACCCGAAGTATATAGATGCTGCTCCAAATGAAGGAAAAATTATAACTGAGCCAACAACATTTGAAGAAGTATTTGAAGCCAGAGAATGGTAGAAGGCAATGGATGAAGAAATCCAAGCACTAATTCAAATTCACACTTGGGAACTAGTACGCAAGCTAAAAGAAGTGAAACGGATATTATGTAAGTTGGTATATAAAGTGAAAACTCATCTAGATGGATCCATAGAAAGGTATAAAGCTCGGCTAGGGGTCAAGGATTCTCACAACAATATGGATTAACTATGAAAAAGCATTTAGTGGTAGCAAAGATCACAATGGTACATGTCCGGATAACAATGACAATTAGCAAGCCTTGGAAGTTAAGGCAGATGAATGTTAAGAAAGCCTTCCTACATGGAGAAATTAATTAAGAAATATACATGGCACATAAATATAAATGGATTAACCCAAAGGGTTTGAAAACAAAAGTCATCCAATTTATGTTCGCAAATTAAAAAAGGCCTTGTATGATCTAAAGCAATCATCAAAAGCGTGATGCGGTAAGATAGCAGAGTTTTTGGTCCAAAGTAGTTACTCAATTGCATATGAAAACGGAGGTAAAGTAACAACAATGCTGGTCAATGTGGATGACTTGGTCATCACTGAAAATGACGAAAATGAAATCCAAAGGAAAAGATGGTCTCGTTATATATTTTCAAATGAAGGAACTTGGAGAACTCTAACACTTTCTTGAACTAGAGGTTGAACGAACTAAGGAATGCCCATCTCTCTAACGAGAAATATGCATAGATCTACTAACAAAATATGGGATGCTCGAATACAAGCCAATCTCCACGCTAATATTAGAGGCTACTGTCATGCTATGTTGGAAAGAAGAAAAAAAAAATATAGAGGACATAACTATGTACCGACAAATAGTAGCTAGTTTAATCTACCTAACTCTCACGTGGCCAGATATTGCTTATGGAGTTGGCAAGTCACTTTCTGCAAAAGCCAAAGAAGCCTCACTTGGAAGCATTGTGTCAAATACTAACCCTCGATTCAGGAGAAATCTCTATTTAGCTCTTGCTTATGATTAGATCGATCAGTTTTGGGTCAAATAGGGGTGCAACAAGAGGCTACCTACAACATCATTATCAACTGCATAGGTAAAATACAATGCAACAACAATTGCAGCATAGAAAAATACTTTGCTTATGCAGCTAATGGAAGATACAACAAGATTGATTTTGGAGTACAATTATATTGTGACAATCAATTAGCAATACACTTAGTAGAGAATCTAGCATTTTATGTCAAGACAAAACACGTAGAGATACATAACCACTTCATCAAAGAAAAGGTTAATCAAGGAGAGAGAGAAATAAGGCCATTCGAATTGATGATCAATTAGTAGACATATTTACCAAAATTATGAAATTCACACAGTTTTGGAAACAACTTGACATGATCTCTCAATCAAAATGGAAATGAGTCGGTGCTAAGGGAGAGTGTTAGAGAGTGTTAGAGAGTCATCACTGACTCTTCCAAATCTTCTACAATAATTTAGAAAAAAATCTAGAAGAGTATGAAAAATTTTAAAACCTTCTTGAAGACTCTAGAATAATGTTGATTTTTTTATAAGATTTTAGAATAATTCAAAAGCATCTTGAATTCCCTAGATGTCTAAAAGGTTCCAAAGCTTTTTGGAAAAAGGTAAAAGACTCTACCATGTCTCAAATTAATGTGAAATATTATAGAACATGAGAGAAGAGTAGAAAAACAAAGAAACTTGTTGATTATTGTAGATGATGAATAAGAGTTCTTGGATCAAGATGATCTTAATTGTGCGATATGGAGGTAAATGACGATAAAAGAGAAAGAAGGCCTTCCTTGTTGTGTGCAACTTGTGCAATACAAATTGAGTTCTCTAATGTAAAACAGAACGTACAATAGTGCGGTGTGAGTGAAAATATGTCCTAAAGTGAAAATGTACGAGTATTTACACTAACAATAAAAATGTATTTTCTGGGGTGTTCTTAACTCATCACTTCAGCACAGTAAATTTGATGTGTATTCTTACCATGGAACCATGATGAGCCATTTAAATTCAACAATCACAACCAGCAGCCTCATAGGAAGTCAACTTTGATCAAAGAAAGCAGACCTCCTGCAGGCAAAGGTGAAATATTTCCAACATTCATAGGAACAAATGAAAAGAAAAAAAGATAGAGAAATGGACTGATCTTTTGAATTAAATTTCCTTTTGTTGTTATAAAGAATCTAGAGTGCAGCTTCTTACATTTATCATCACTGTGATTACACAAGAAAATATGAACTAAAGACGTCCTCAAGCTATTAACATTTCTCTGTGCTGAAAATTGATGCTGTGTAACCTTTTTATATATATAAAAAAAATTAAAATATTTGTTCACAAAACAAACGCCAAAGAAAATTGATCCAAGAAGGGGCCAAAAAGAAAAAATAAAAAAGAAAAAAGAAAAGAGAGAAAGAAAGATATAAAGAAAAAGAAAAGGAAAAAGAAAACCTCAAAGAGCTTTCAATACACAACTATGGATTGACGAAAGTATTCCTTCTTTTCAAGTAATTGTTGTTGGCAGAAATGTAAACAAAACCGTGGAAAGCACCACCTCAAGCACTATCTCCTTCCCTCCCTGTGCTGTATTATTACTTGAACAGTCTGATTTACTGGCATTTTCTTGTGAATACTCCGGTGACCCATCGATAGGATCGGATTGCTTTACAAGATGCTCTCCTTACAGTAACTGCAGCTATAGAATTCCAGTAATTAACGAACATAATTTACTCAAAACTCAGTTTATTCAAGACAGCTACACGCAGAGATCCCCCATGCATGTCATCGATTCAAAAGACTGCTTTAATAGAACTACAAAAAAAAAAGATAAAGACAATCCAAGTAAAAAAAGAACCAGATGAAAAAGAAGACACAAGTTTCATTGCACATGGAAGAAGGTTTGGCCGCTTAAAAAACTGAACTCTCCTAAAAGATCGCAGAAGCAAGTTGACTTTGGAATGCAAACAGGTTATAAAAAACTGTAACACATCGCTTCCTGGTAGAATATGATTTTTCAATTGGCTACATCTTAACTAGCTTATTCAATTAATCATAATTCACAAATAAGGTCATCATAACTCTTTATTTTCCTTCACATTCACTTGAATTTCATGTCTTCGCTGACACAAACTAGACCACTATAACAAGGCACAGGTGCGTCTCTCGGTCCCATAGAAAGGATTTTACCAGCAAAATGGAGTTGGTCAAATAAACTGAGTACTTGTTCAAAGAAGTCCTAGCTTTCCAAGGTCTTTCCTTGCTTACTTGAATACGTACAGGTCTTGGGGAAAGAGACAAAAACTTCATGTACATACAAATGAGGTCTTATACTTAGGGAAGAAAAGATAAACTTCATGTCCATATATATAAGGGAATAATTTTAATGCTATCTTGCTATAGAATTTGATGGGTATTTGTCTCTTTGAAGTTATCATTTCTCCCAATCAAGGGAAAAAAAGACATACTATAGTCTAATTCTGGAAATACACACTGAAACTCCTTATCAAACTCGGTTAAGAAAAAAATGAGTAGTACATTTGTTAGAAGTCCCGAGGGTGGTAGACTACATCCCATCTCGGCAGTGAAGTCTCTTCCACAGTTCCACTTTGATCCTGGATAGGTAAATACAAGAATTTGCAAACAAATTCCATAATTGCCCCATCCTTCACTATATGTGACAACTTAAGACTGTCTCAATTTATAGTCCTCGGTGAGTTTATCAGGTCAAATTTATAGAGCCTCAAGACCTATGAAGCACGGATACTTCAAAAGAGTTGCCGTACACGTATCGGATACGTATCGGAAACCGATACTTGCCCGATACGCGGGCATACGTATCGAATACGCCTGAGAAGTATCCAAAAATAAATTTTTATTTTTTCAATTTTGGATACGTTTTAGATACGCACGAGATACGGGGGGATACGTTTTGGATACGGGTGGAATACTTTTTGGATACGTTTCAATTTTTTTTTAAATTATTTTTTTATTTTGTTGATCTTTTGGTTTTATTGTTATAATTGTACTATCATCTAGATATTTTTATATTTCATAGAAACTTTTTTATTTATTAATTATTCAGTTATTCTTGACTTTGATAGTTATTGAACGTTTCAAAATAAGAATAAAATCAATAACTCTTGCTTTTAGTTTAGTTTGATAAATAATATAATATTACAAACTATAAAAAAATAAATTTTTTACAAACGTATCCTAACCGTATCCGTATTCTACTTTTTTTTAATTTGTTCGTATCGCTGTATCCGTATCGTATCGTATCCGTATCCTGTATCCATATCCGTGCTTCCTAGCTCAAAACATTCCCTCTCACACATATTGTACTATAAAATAAATTTATACGCGTTTGCAAGCCAAAGGATTTCTCCATGAGAAGGTTTACCTTGAGAAAATGAAGGTTTAACATAGGCCCGAGCCTCATTAGCACAACGCTATCTTATAGTGTAGTATTGACACCCAAATAGATATTTGGATCATCCTTGACATGAAATTTGTGGTAAAACTTAGGCTTTTAGTCTCCATTTATGGAGAAGGCACAAAGAAGAAGTGGCGACAGCGTGTATATTCCATCCTAAGTTTTTTTGAATTACTAACTTTTTGGAAGTTAATTCCGGAAAAAGAAATTTGGTAATTCATTGTATGTAATCCCGATATCGTACAAAAATCGATGCAACGAACAAAATATAAGAATCTCATATTCTATGTTACTAAAATCTCTACACCTAGGAATATATGATATTACGTTAGATAACAATAACCCTTGCATGTTTTTGGCCATTCCTAGACGCATATTTTTAGCCATGCCTGGCCACATATTGTTAGCCAAGCCTGGCTTAATTAGTAAAATCATGTTATGTTAATCATATTCGAATATGGCTTCCACGTCATAGGTGATCACTGGCTTAAAACATCCATGTCATAGGTTCAGGTAGCAAGCTAAATTTATAGGTTTGGAAAGCGATACCGTCCACATATTGGAGATCGATACCGTCCACATACTAGGCTAAAAATGACAGTTCAAGCTATATTTATAGCTGGTTAAGGCAAACTATGTTTTTTTTATACAAACCTCCAGCTGCCTTACACTGGATTGAATATCCTTCTCTCTAGCGGATGAGATAGGAGTACTTCAACTATACTCATAGTAGAGAGAATTCAGCTATTGGGATTTCCAGGTAGGATTGCCAATTATGGAGAAAGAGGGATA
>JAOTRH010026992.1:0-21484 GCA_034768845.1 Heliamphora exappendiculata | reverse complement strand
CGGGAACATTGTGTGAGATGGTTTGGTTATGTGCAAAGTGACCAATTAACGCGCTTGTTAGCAAAAGAGACTTGATCCACCTTGAGAGTCGTAAAGGAAGTAGAGGAAAGCTAAGGAGAACATAGATTAAGGAAATAAGAAAGGATGCAATTGCTTTGGACTTAAGTAGGATATAACTTCTAATAAGGCCTGTTCGTGGAAATGAATTTATATAGCCAGTGGAAATGAATTTATATAGCCAACGCCTAGAAATTGAGTTAAAAGCTTGTTTGGTTGACTAGAAAATGTTATTTTCAAATCTAAAATTATAATTTTCCAAGGGAGTGCCTAGGTTCATCAATAGCCCTATTCTAGTGCAGTGTCTACCCTGTACAACCATCTTCAAAGAGAAATATGCAACTTTGGGAGATAAAGAAGAAGAGTGTGGAGTGGACTTAACTAGAGATGGAGATCATATCTTGGACATGAGCTCATATAGCACTCCACTCAAAACTTGTGGTTTTTGTCCAAGCTACCTACGTACCATTGGCAAAAGGACTTCCCTTGTTTATCAATGAAGTTCCCAAAATTATATGATGCTTCGTTTAATTGAAATTAAAAAGTCAACTATTTCTATCTACCCAGAAAGTAAGTGTTGTAATTTCACTATTAGCTGCATTCTACAATAGCGTGTGCAACCATCTCAAAAGAGAGATATGCCACTTCATGAGATAAAGAAGGGGGGGAGTAGAGTGGACTAAGGCCCTGTTTGGAATCTCTAAAAAGCTAATTTTTTTAAAGAAAAAAAAAACTACCTTTTAAACTAAAAGATTGTTTAGCATATCTAAAAAGGCCACTAACTTTTTTATCATTTCTTTTTTCAAGAAAAAAGACTATACACATCCGAAATACTATTTAACTTTTTTTTTAATGAAATAACTATAATACCATCAAATAAAAAAATCAAATCTACTCTCAAAATTAAAAAATGCATGCAATTATCCCAATCACTACAACTTTTTAAAACATGCAAAACGTAATAACATATTAGACATTTTAACAAAAAATCAAAAAGAAAAAAGCTACCTTACAAAAATTATTCCAAACAATCTACTTTTTTTTTTCCTTCCTCCCGCCCTAAAAAAGCTTAACCACTTAACAGCCAAGCTATTTAGGCATCCCAAACATGGGCTAAACAATAAACAAAGATTATTACCTTAGACTTTGCTCTTTCATTATCTTTCATTATTCTATTATCAGAATTGTGGTTTTTGTGCAAGCTACAGGCATTCAATATCAAAAACTGCCAGTGTCTGATCAAATAACGAGTTAAAATTGTATGAGCCACTTCATTCAGGTCCCTTGCAATTGATTGTTGGAAGAGCTTTCACCGAAGCCGGTTACCACGTTCCGGAACCAACAACTAAGGTAAGACGCAGAGGATCCACTTGTGAATCAATTTTTTTTTGCAATTTGGGATCGACTTCCTCCTATTGCGGATTTGGATGAATGCCCTTATATACTTAATCAAAATAAACAAATCAACTATTTCTATCTGCAACACAAACTTGTTCTTATCTATCTCAGCATTTCATAATACTAGAAAAAAGAATAGACAACTTGTGACAGTTGGAACTTGAAAGTCTAAACATGCAATACAGCAACTAACACTTGACACCAATGAAAACAACATCGATACTTCTAGGGCTTTGCCAATTGTCTATAATATAATTTTAATCCAACTACCATCCAAAATGCATATTAGACAAATAGTCGAAGGCATTACAAAAACATTCACTGTAATCTAAGTTCGAACAAAAATCACAGCTCCGAGAATTTGGTGCTATTGACCATTCAGGACAGAGATTTGGTCAAGTAGAGTTGCAATTGAAGACTTAATAATTTTTTTTTCTTTTTCTTGTGTTAAAATTAGATGTAACCTCCTTGCCATTTTTCATTAATAAGCCTACTACATTTCCAAAAGAAGAGACCCTATTTACACCAAAGCAAAATAAAACAATTGTAGAAATTTAGTTCATTGGCCGATATAACCTTAGAGAAAGGATGCCAAAATTTTCAACATCTAACTTGCAAATTATATGAGGAAGTAGGTTAAGGAAACCGTGTCAAGTTTTATTGCTCAATGCCTCATCAATCACACTTTCAAGTCAATAAGTATTTGTGCACCATGTGAAACTGGACTAGATGCAATTCCTTTAGCCTTTTAAGTCAAAGGGAGGACACAACTATTATTATTCATTAGGAGTGGAAAATAAGTACCTTGAAGTCAGTTAAATCAGGGACGACATAATTTGGTAGTTTTTCATTCACCACAACATAACCACCAGCACCAGTAGAATAATTCCGATATAAGCAACTAAATGACAAGTAATAACAGAATAAACCTAATGTCAATGATAAATGTGTGTGGTGTTAAAAAATAGAGAAAAAGATATGAGAAAGTGTGTATCTCATTATGAGACATACACATGTATTTATTAAGCAAATGAGAGTCTACAATGGATATTGTGGGTATCCCCACAGGTTATTATTAATACTTAATATCTTAATACTGAATATATGTTAACACTACTCTCCCTCAAGTTGGAGCATAGATATCAATCATGTCCAACTTATTACAAATATAGTGAACCCGGGACCCGGGCAGTACCTTAGTGAACACGTCAACCAACTGTTTACCAGATTGAACAAAGCCAAAATCGATAGTGCCGTTCTTATACTCGTGGTAGATGAAATGACAGTCGATCTCGATGTGCTTTGTCCGCTCATGAAACACTGGATTAATAGTGATATAGACAGCAGACTTATTATCACATCATAACTTGGTAGGACCCATAGGCGGTTCATCTAATCCAGTGAGAAGTTGTCGAACCCACACGATTTCGAACATTGCCAAAGCCATAGACCCTGTATTCTGCCTCAGCACTAGACCTCGACACCATATCTTACTTCTTGCTTTTTCACGATAACAGGTTCCCACCAACAAAGATAGAAAAATGGTCCCGATCACAGGTCTGCATCAGAATAGCCCTCGATACTAAAACAATCCCGATCACAGAACTGTAGACTCTTCTCTAGGTTAGAATGGAGGTATCGTAGAATACGAACCACTACATTCCAATGAGGAACGTGGGGATCAGACATAAACTGACTCACAATGCTGACAGGATAGGCAATATATGGTCTAGTTATGGTGGTCAAATAATTAAGTTTTTCCACCATTCTGCGATACCTGTCAGGGTGAGAAAATACATCACTGTCACCGGGAAGAAGCTTCACACTCGGATCCATCGGGGACTCCACACTTTTTTTATTCAACAGACCGACATTGCACAAAATATCAATCACATATTTCCTCGGAGAAATAAAAATTCCATGCTTACCTCTGACCACCTCTAGCCCCAGAAAATACCGCAAGTTCCCAAGCTCTTTAGTTTGAAATTGTGTCTGTAGAAAAGCCTTCAGGCTACTAATCCCAATACGGTCATCATCAGTGATGACAATATCATCAACATATACAACGAGAAGAATACAGTCGGAGGCTGTCTGACGAAAGAACACGGTATGATCTTTACTTGACTGTCGCAGACCAAACTGTTGCACCACCGTGCTAAACCTCCCAAACCAGGCCCAAGGAGATTATTTTAAACCATACAAAGAACGACGAAGGCGACACACCAGATCAGACCCCCCATGAGCAACAAAATTGGAAGGTTGCTCCATATAGACTTTCTCCTGAAGATCGCCATGGAGAAAGACATTCTTAACATCCAACTGATAAAGCGGCCAGTTCCGAGTGGCAGTGAGAGAAAGAAAAAGACGAATGGAAGTCATCTTGAAAACATGAGAGAAAGTCTCAAAGTAGTCAACACTATAAGTTTGGGCATAACCTTTGACAACAAGGCGTGCTTTCAAGCGAGCCAAAGAGTCATCAGGATTCACCTTCACAGTGTAAACCGACTTGCAGCCAATTGCCTACTTCCCGAAAGGAAGAGAAACAAGATCCCAAGTGCCATTATTATCTAGGGCAGACATTTCCTCCAACATAGCAAAACGCCAACTAGGATGGGAGAGAGCCTCTGAAACACTACCAGGAAAAGTAGTAGTATCAACTGTAGAAATAAAAGCACGTAAAGAAGATGACAAGCCCTAGCATCTAGCAGGTATAACCCCCTCGAGACCCGTCCTCTACTGATAATCCTCTTCGTCGTAAGATCCTGAAAAATACAAGAATCAGGAAAAAATGTCACGGAGCAACTTAAATAAGTGGTAATCTGACTGATAGATAATAGATTGAAAGGATTATCAGGAGTATGCAAGATATTGTATAAAGAAAGGGTAGGAGTTGATTTCGCAACACCATAACCCTCAACAGCTAAGGAGGAGCCATTAGCCACCGAAACACCATTGTGACCAGGGGTCAGCTTATAATCTGATAGAATACCAGATGATTCAGCTATGTGAGCAGAAGCACCAGAAAATCCAGGTGTGGGGGGTAGCCACACATGCAGTGGGATTACCTGCAAAGGTGGCTGTTGGTACCTCAGAAGAACTTGTACTCTGTCCAATCTGACCATACATATATTGGTCACACTCTGCAGCAGTTATCTCTACAACTTGTCTGTTCGAATTAGAGGCCCCATGAGGACTTGGCTGAATATAGTCCTGCTGGCTGAAATCAAATGTGGCATTGGCCACAAGTGGGGGCTTCCCATGAAGTTTGTAACATTCACTGCGAATGTGTTCCCGGATCCCACAATAGTAGCACGTACGGGTCTCACGACCACCATCACGACCTCCTCAACGACCGGACTTGTGACCACTACCACGACTGCGGCCTCGACCGCTGTGGATACCATGAAAATCCATTAAAGCAGACTGATCAGAGGTCTTAATAGGAGATGTACCAATACCACGAGACTCATCCCGACGGGATGCTCGACTCACACATCAGAATGTCTCGAAGAGAGTGAAATGTCGGTCCCAACAAGGATCTGAGAGCGAGCAGAGTCAAACTCAGAATCCAAACTAGCCAAGAAGCACACCACCAAAAGTTGCTACCGCTGTTGCTGAAACTAAGACAACTGATTTGTGAACGAGTGAAGGCTATCAAACCATCAGGAAAAATCTTAAATTGCAAAAAATTATCCTGAAGAGGCTTGCCGGGCTATTGGGATTGAAAGAACCCTTTCATGATGTCATATAGACAGGAGAGATTATTAGTAGCTGAATAGATGGATTCTAACGAGAATCAGATCTCTCTCACAGTATCAGTGTTGGCCACCAAAGCCTGAACGAAAGGATCCATCGAGTTGAGCAACTGACTAAATATTCGGGCATCATCTCGGGTCCAAGTCCTAAAAGTTGTTGATGTTCGTGAAGGAGGATCATCAAACAGGTGGGAATCTAATTCCATGCCTTGTAGAGACTTAAGAACACTTTTCTTCCATAAAGTATAACCATTAGCGCCATCAAGTCGCCGATCAACTAACTGTGTGGATGACGAGAACACCTCTGTGGTACGCTGTCGACCAGCTTCAACTTGGGACTCGCAGGTTACGGAATCTTCTGACATCCTTGTTCACCAACAAGGGGACCAAAAAATATTATAAAAACAAACACAAGTCTCAATCCACACGAAAGTATAACAAAGAACCACACCGGACCCTCACAGCATCATCAAACTCGCAGACATCGCGGAACTACACTAGCGGACTAATGCAGTGAGGGAAAGAGAGAGAAAAGGTAAGTCTAGCGACTGAGAAAGGGCCTACAGGGTCTGTCAGTGGTGGAGGAAGACCCTATAATGGTCGTCGGAGGCTAACAGTGGACGTCGGTGGCAGAGGAAGACCCCTGGAAGAGCTGTCGGTGGCTGACGTCACCCCTGGAGGGTTGATTATGGCTGACGCCATCCCTAGAAGGGCTAACAAAGGCGGCGACCCTCCTGGTCGAGTCGATTGAGGTCGACGTCACCCCTGAAGGGCCTGACTAGGATTGCTAAGCTCCCTAGGAAGGCCCGACTGAAGTCGTCATCACCCCTGGAGGGGTTGACGAGGGTCGACGCACATTGTGGGCAAGTCGACTGTGGTCGATGAGTGTTCCTGAAAGGCCGACGAGGGTCGGCGATGATTGCCGGAGGGCCAACAAAGGTCGGCGAGGACTGCCGAAGGACCGACGAAGGTCGATGATGGGTCTGGTGGTCGGCGGCTAGGGTTAGGATTTCTGGTTTGGTGGCTGGTTTGAGTGGAAGCTAGGGTTTCATGGCTCTGATACCATATTAGAAAAGAGAAAAAAAGATACGAGAAAGCGTGTATCTCATTGTGAGATATACATTTATTTATTAAGCAAATGAGAGCCTACAATAGATACTGTGGCATCCCTACAAGTTATTATTAATACTTAATATCTTAATACTGAATATGTATTAACATGTGATTACATCATTTTTCGTGATACTTGCTTGTAATTTTCTCATTGACAAAATTATCAATTATCAAGATGTTCTTCCTTTTCATCTTCATAAAAAGATTTGGAAAGTTGTTGTGGAACTTAAAATTAAGGTATTTATTTGGTATTTGGCTAATAAAAGATCTCATAAAGAATGACATCTTTCATAGGAGACCTATATTTGTACTCAATAGTGTGTCATGCATAAGAGTGAGAAGTCATTAGATAAGGTTTTTGATATTTTTTTTGTCCTTGGACTTTGGCTTATCGGAATTTGTTATTCAAGATGGTGGATTCTAGTTGGGTCACCCCAGATTTTTGGTCTCATATATTATCAATTAATTTTAAGGGTTTCGAATAAAAAAAACAAGGCAAAAGCATCGTGGAACTGTGTCTTCTTTTTAATATTTTGGGTCATATGGTTGGAACATAATATTAGGATACATGAGGACAAGTTTGAAGATATTGATTCTTCGGGGATGAAGTGCGTTATTTATTATCTTTTATCGGTGTTTTAAGGAGATTTTGTCTCTTATGATTGATTGGAGGGCAATTAATGTGAGATTTGTGGTTTAACGGAGATGACTTGCTCTCTCTCGCTCTCCTCTTTTTTTCTTTTCTTTTTTTCTCTCTTAACTAGCAGATTTCTTGTCCCCCATCTTATTGTACTTTACTTTTTGATTATTTACAATATTTTCAATTTTGTTGCTCATATAAAGCTCATATAAAATACAGAATAAAATTGAAAAATTTTGTATGTTACAGAGTATTCAAGTTGAAATTTAAATTTGCAAAAAACAATACATGTTCAATTAACCCACATCTAAAAATAAGTGGATTAAAACGAAAGAACGAAAATAGAAGAAAACATAAGGCAAAAGAAAAATGAAAAGAAAAAAAAAGAAAAGTGTGAGTACAAATTTTCACGTTCTTTGGAAAATAGTGTGGCTGGTTAGCAAATAAATAATTTGATCTTTAAAATATTTTCATCATTTTACTTGTATATATACACTGGGCTAATACATCAAAAGACCAATCACATCTACGAAATAGGTCCCAAAAAATGTTACTATGGCATCAAGTTACTATTCTTGACTGGATATTATGTACCAACCATTTCTGACTTTAATACAATATCCAGAATGGTTCTTCTAAATTTTGGGACAACACTCTATTTAGGAAAAGTGAAATTAGGAAGGAGGTAGAGACATTGAACTTGATAGTTGTTTTCTTTTTTCTAGTACGAGTGGAGTTGTTAGTGAGGAAGAAACCGATGGTACAAGTAGAACTACTAATGAGAAAGGAGTTCATAAAACAATATTACATGACCATTTCAAGTCTGTTCATTACTCTTATTCTTATTTTTTTTCCCCTCACTTGTTTCATAGTATATAAATTAGTATCACCATATATTTACACGTGTAATAACTAAGTTTTCTAAATTTCTTTTATTTAAAAAATGTATTTTCATTATTTTAGATTCTCAAGGTCATTTAATACATCCCTCTCTCTCACTCACTCAAAACTAATCACTAGTTATTGTAATTAGTTTTCTCACCTCTATTTTTTAATAATTATAATTATCAATTAAAATATTGTTACAGGTTAATTTTATAGTTTAGGTAGCACAGTTAACCAGAGCATCTTATCTAAATTTGAAAAAAGTTTAATCTTATTACATGCATGTTGCAATGAAGTCACGCTTATGATTTTTAGCATAAACAGCTATTATATGTGATCTTATTTTTCCAAAAGAAAAAGGCTCTATCAAGTCTGGTTAAGACCAACTGAGCATTATCAAGCTTAAAGGATGAACTATAAAATATACAAAATTATGCCTAAATTTGCATCTTATATAGTTTACTTTCACCAGATGTCTTATACAGTCTATCAAAAGATGGGCCACAATCATGGCAAGTTTCATTGTTGGTGGCCATCTTTTGACATTCCTCTCTTTTGAGGACACAGAATTCTCCTTAACCAAACATTCTTTTGCCCAATGTGTGAATGTGTTTTTCTTCTTTTCTTCCATGTTTGACTTTGGTTCTATGCAGAACAGAATTTTCAGGTTTTCCTTCCAATAAGGTTGCAAGTGTAAACACATATTTGGTTTTTCAAAATAATTTCCCCTTTCATAAGAGGCTAGCACACCTATCCTCTAATATGTGTTCAAATTTTGAAACAAATGGGGAAAAAAATTAACGACAAAAAAATTTAGAAAGAAAGAGGAGTGGCCTTCGGCTTGAAAAAAGGGGTTGGGGTGGTTAATACAATGTTGCAAAACTTTTTTAAATATACAAAAATCTTATTGTAAAAGGCATTGTGTTGAAACATAGAGAATCTTAAATGAATTAATGAAAGAAACAGAAGATCGAGATAAAAGTTGGAATAAGCAACCAAACCTTTGCGCGTATGGAAACCAGTTGGCTTGCAGTTCTTCCGCTTGTAATAATCACGTGGTCCCCGCTTCGAAGAGAGAATGTCAAGTGATGACGTTTGTTTTCTTCTCATTGCTCTTCCTAAACCTAATATTAGTCCCAGTGGCATTTTTCCTCTGCATGAACATAATAAATGAAATTAACTTGGGATGGAAAAAGGCCAATAGTGTCAAAGATATAAAGCTTGGAGTTAATTGGTACTGCATGGAAAATTGATAACATGCATGTGCATGTGAAGGATATAAAGCTTGGAGTTAATTGGTAGAAAATTGATTACATGCACGTGCATGTAATCATGCATGTGATTACATGTGCAGCACAACTTGCATGTGCAGCAAGGATAAAAGGTTGCAGCAAATTTGATGTTTGAGTTCAAATTATATTGTAAGATAAGCACAGGTGTGCACCCATGCGGTAGGCTTATGTTATATGGAATCGGGTACAATTTCTCGAGCGGTATGTGTCTAAAGATTATATTCATCTAATTCTAGGGTAGTAGGACACAACAAAATATTCATATATTTCTAAATATATATCTTTTTTATTATCTAGGTAAATAGTGTTTACAAGTCTACATATAACATGTCATGAATAATATGAGAGCTTACACATAATTTTATAGTAAACTTATTTACTAAAGATACTTTTTGTGTGAATGTCCAACTGAAAATGTTGGACACATATTTCATATCATTATCCAAGTGTTGGGTATTCGTAACGGGTACTTTATACATTTAGAAGAGCTCATGTAACATAGTTAGTTATGTACAATTAGAAATGAACCTTTCATATTCATTGGCTCTTCATTTTTCTTTTTGTTTTCATAAAGAACATTGTACCAAATATTCTCAGGTGATAAGTAGTCACCACAATCTCAATATGCATGCATGATCTTGTACACAACAAATACACACTTCCATATCTAATGGAAGCAATCATAAAAATAATTTGGTATTTCTTAATAAACCAACTTGAGTTTACTGAATGAAGAATATATACCATTTAAAGGGGGCTGACAGGTCAGGTTTCTAATTTACAAAAGGATTAAGTCCTAACTAAAATTTTCATTTTGGGTGGGGGGAATGATTGTGCAAAGCCAACCAAATCAGAATCACCACGAGAACTAAGTTAATACATTTGGATTTAATGTTTAACAATTGAATGAGGGGTGGTATTCATTCATTCCTTTTTTTTATTTTTATTTTTTATGTTACAGAAAACCTACACTATTCTAATCTAAAGAAAAGAGAATAGTAAATACTCCAACTGCCTGTCATAGGGTGTGAACCTGCAACCTCCACGAGAGGTAGTTGTCATCCTGGGCATGTTTGATTGACCGAATTAGACATGAGATTGGATTATATATCCCATGAAATTATATTTTCTTTATTTGAATTCAACAAGTGGTAGTAAGATATTATGCATCCATTGGATAATTAATCACACAAAATGTGAAATATACAATATTTAAGAGAATATGGTATTAATAATCATTCATTACTAATTCTATGTGATTACTTATCAAATGGGATTATATATCCTCTCATTATTAATCCGAAGAGTTAAACATGGCCTCAATGAATACTTTAATTTATTATTTGTATACAGAAGATGAAATGACACCAAATGAAAAAAAAGAGAAAAAAAACCCAGCAATTTAATGAGTTGTCGATAAAAGCGACCTTCGTCAGTTAACAAAAACAATTCGAAAACTAAAAATAATCACAAATCTATCATCAAACAAGGCAAACTACAATGGATTAAACATCAACGTTTGCCAATTTTCAAAATCAAATATCACCATCAAAAGCTTATGTTTGCTTGTGCTACTCAGAGATAGATAGATAGATAGAGAGAGAGAGAGAGAGAGAGAGAGAGAGAGAGAGGTATTACCAGATTCGAGTCTCAACGCACCGGGAGGGAGACAGAGACGAGAGCTTGTCACTGAGAATTTGTCGAAGAATTGAAACTAAGCCCTAACCATAGATGGGCCATAGCCCATAACTGCTCCATATACTGTAGTCCTGCTTGCTATAAAAATTGGATTAGGCTTTCCAAATCGGCCCATTTGGCCTGAATGAGAATGGGTTTACCCCGGATATTTATGGCTGAATTGCCAAACAATTCAGCAATTCTCCCCATTTGGCACTGAATTGCCAAACAATAGCAAAGGAAATCATGGAAGCCGAGCGACCACATAAGCCATAAACTCTTGCATCTCCTGCCAAGTCTCATGTTGATGATGGATAAGATCACGAATATCAGCTCGAAGAAGACTGGCCTCCTCCTCGAGACGCTCTAGGCGATCGGGAACATCCTTCCCCTCAGGAAGATCATACTCAGAGTCTAAGCCAAGCTCCTCTGCAGCATCATCCGAAGGTCCTGGAAGAGAAGAGTCTGGAATAGACGGAGTTTTGGGAATGAGAGAAGCGCTCTTTTAAGGGTAGTTTTCAAGATAAGCCGAGAGAGGAATTTGAAGGAGTCAGGAAATGTCCCAGAATGAACTTTCGAAACATAGAGGGGCCGAAGGAACTGAGCGATCAAAAAATCGAACAGGAGGCCGAGGGTAACTTTGCCCCCCACGATGCGTACAATGCGTTGAAAAATTAAGTCACTAACATCAACTGTTTTTTGATGACCAAAGGCCCACAGAAGGTTGCCATGCTGTTGAGAGATCTCAGAAGAGTGACATTTGGGATCAATGTTCCCACAGACGATAAGATTGAGAAGACGATAGGTGGCAATCAGATCTCGCTGCGGAATTAGTCCCCCTGCCATCCAGGTGCGTGAAACACCACAAATATCCGAGGCAATGGGTCCAAAATCAAAAGTATGCCACGGATAATAATGAGGACGAGGAAAGTCTGGGTCAACAGGATGTGACACGAGCTCGAGCCACGAAGCGACAGAATCAGGTGTAATGGTAAGAGACACGCCCTGAACATGACCACAGAAAGTGTCTACATCATAGGCTTTTTCGTTAAAGAATTATAAAATTCATGAACCAATGAGAGATCGATGGAAAGGGAAGCATCAAACTGCAGGAGACCCCGCCAGTTTAATGCAAGGAAAGCATTAATAGCTGGATTATCGGGGAAGCCGCGTAGCATGACATTCCGTTCACGCAAGACATGACGCTTTTCAAATGAATCTTTGAAGGAAAGAATGGAAGCTTTTGATTAAAAACGACGTTCAAAATCAGAGACAACACTACCATTGGTGGACTTAGCACGATATTTAGGAGGCATGGTCAAGAACCTTAGAGAAAACTCACCAAGAATCCACAAACACAAAAACCCTAGACACCCAAAAAACAAGGAAGAAGAAATCCAAAAAAAAATGAGCACAACCCAAGGAGACGCAAGAGAAAGAAGAAGGAGAAGAAAAAAAAATTAAAATAAAACAAAATAAGGTGAAATATGGAGAAACCCTAAAATCAAAACAAAAACTAAACAACCAAAAACAAGGTGAAACGAAACCCTAGAAACATACCTGATACTGGAGAAACACACTCGCAAGGCCAACCCAATGAATCAAGGATGAAGGAAAGAAGACCTACGAGACAAAACAAACACCAACAGACCATCTAAACCGTAGGCAGAGCAAAATGTGGGAAAACTCAAGAACATTAACAAGAAGCTGAGAGGAGATGAACACATACTTGAGTGGAGACATAAACCCCAGAAACCTTGAGTGAGAGAGATGAGAGCCCCAGAGAGACGCATGGAAGAGAGAGAGACAAGAATTTCATATGAGCCTACAAACCTAGCGTGAGGAGAAATAAAGAAGCCAGGCCGTATGGACCGATCGATCCGTCTAAAGACCGATCGATCGGTCTTATGAAGGGTTCGGATCTTTGGTGCAGAGAAATAGAGGAGCAGAGAAACAGAGACGGACACAGGACTGCTTGAAGGACAGATCGATCTGTCTAAGCCAGACAAGACCATACACACAGGACTAAGACTAAACACAACCAACAAAAAAAAAAACAAAAACAAAAAAAACTGTTTTTGATAGAAAAAAAACACTTGTATTAAGCAAGAGGAACCCAGAAGTATTCCAAACATGAATGAAGGGACTGACGAATTTTAAATCCAGAGACACGACCAGTAATCGATGAGGTTGAAACACACTCATATACTAGAAGAGATACATTTAGAACAAATTCTATAAAAACAAGTGAGTGTGGGCTCTAGAGTAAATAGATATATCAAGTTTTAGCATATATAGAGACAAATAATAATGAGTTACTGAATCAGATCAGATAGCCACGAGTTACACAAAATGATACCAGAGTCAACTCAAACACGCTTGTCAGATATCCTCCCACTTGATCCGGGCACGGATTAACAATTAAGCAAGGATCCTTTGGCGGTTGCCACACTAAGACATGCGAGAAAGCAAGGCACGCTTAGGTAGCCATTTTCAGAATCAACCTTTTTCAAAAGAAAACACAAATGTAAAGGCGGCTTTCACACTAATATGAACGAAAAAGCAAGGCTCGCATAGGTAGCCATTTCCTTAGATACAAACGTATATTGGCACTTAAACCAAGGCAGCTACACACTAATACGGATAAAAAAATATGGTCCGCATAGGTAGCCATTTCCTCAAAAAAAAAACAAAATAATATGAATTTTGCCCATATCAAAGAGAAAATAGTCTTCCAATAACACAGGAGTTGTCCAGTTGGATCATGCCATGCACGCAAGGAGAACAGATACTGTGTCAGAACTCAAACAACATTTAATTCCAATGCATGGAAAACTGGATTAACATATTCAAATAGAGGTGTACAGAATAGAATTTGGTCACAATGTATTTCATCATCTATATGACTGTGCCAAAACCAGCATAGAACAGCAGCAGGACGCCAGAAAAGAAATCAAGCAGAGCACGCATACATTCACACATAGGAATAGAACAAGGTTCTGAACACTTAACATGAGGGTTCCTAGCCCCCCCTTGTTTATTTATTTATTTGTAAGAAGAACACTACTAGACAAAACAGACTCCAAGAGTCTTCCTGAGAAACTCAAACCGAAGGTGATCAAGAGGTTTGGTCAAAATATTTGCTCGCTGAAACTCGGTAGTGATGTGCTCAAGAAAAAATGTGCCATCCTCTACAAGATCCCGAATAAAGTGATGACGAATATCAATGTGCTTGGTTCGAGAATGTTGAACAGGATTCTTAGAGATGTTTATAGTGCTAGTGTTGTCACAATACAACACAATAGGACCCTGTTCAAATCTATAACCAGACAACATCTGCTTCATCCATAGAAGCTGAGTGTAATCATTCCCAGCTGCTATGTATTCAGCTTCAGCAGTAAAAAGGGAGATGGCATTTTATTTTTTGCTATGCTAAGAGACAAGATTGTTTCCTATGTAAAACATCCACCTGAGGTGCTTTTTCTATCATCGACACTCCCAGCCCAATCAGCATTAGAGAATCCAACAATGTCAGCAATTGTATCAAAAGTGCACCAAATCCCATACCCGAAAGTCACATTCACATACTTGATTATACGTTTCACAGCCAACAAATGAGACTATTTGGGACTTGCCTGATATCTAGCACATATCTCAACACTGAAAGTAATGTCAGGGCGACTCGCAGTCAAGTACAGCAAACTACCTATCATTTGGTGCCTATGACATTCTTGTCAGAGGGCCGATGGACTAGTTTCCACACATTATTCCTAGCAAATTGTTCTAATTCTTTTTGCATGGCATTCATCCAATTTTCATTAAGCAAGGCATCATTGACAGATTTAGGTTTCAATAACGACACATAGCACATATAAGTTACCTCATCCCGCATTTGACACCGAGTTCGCATCCTATCAGTGACTTCTCCCAGAACTTAAGAGACTAGGTGATTGAGTTTCACTCTCGTAGAGGGTTCCAAGCCTTTCTTGTGAGAACCTTTGGGTTCTGCTTCTTGAACCTGAAACTCTTGTTTCACATTTACGAGAGTTTCCTTAACAGGTTCTTCACATCCTTCCAGTATCGCCGAACTTTTAATTTTTTCAACTTTCGATTCTTCAAATGTACCTGAAATATAAGAATCAGTATCAGCAGATGCAACAATCGGTTCATCATCAATAACCACATTTATAGATTCCATAACAGTAGAAGTCCTATGGTTAAAAACTCTATATGCCCGGCTGTTTGTGGAATAGCCTAAGAAAATCCCCTCATCACTGCGAGAATCAAACTTACCTAGCTGCTCCCTATCCCGAAAAATGTAGCACTTACTACCAAAAGTACGAAAGTACTTGACATTTGGTTTAATTCATTTCCATAGTTCATAGGGTGTGTGAAGAGTTCCCGGTCTTAGGTAGACGTGACTGATTATGTGACAAGCAGTATTCACCGCTTCTGCCCAAAATTGCTGAGGAACTTTCTTATCGTGCAACATGACCCTAGCCATTTCTTGAAGAACCCTATTTTTTCTTTCAGCTACCCCATTTTGCTAAGGAGTTTTCGGTGCAAAAAATTCATGATGAATACCCAACTCTTCACAAAAAGAAGTGAATTCAGAGTTTTCGAACTCCTTACCATGATCAGATCGAATGCGAAGAACATAATTGAGGGACTTGGATCTTTCATTATGAAACTTAAGGACAAGAGTTTTAAAAATAGAAAACGTGTCCGACTTCTCTCTAAAAAAATTAACCCACGTAAACCGAAAGAAATCATTCACAGCCACAAAAATGTATTTTTTCTTTCCTAAACTTTCAGTTCTAGTGGGTCCCATCAAATCCATGTGAATCAGCTTTAGAGGAGCTTTGGTGCCTAAACCATCAGTTTTTTTTATGTGAAACTCTAGTCTGTTTACCTTCCTGACATGCACCACAGACCTGATTCAATTGGCTTCCCAACTTTGTAATTTCTCTGATTAACTCTTTATTGGCAATTTTAGTAAGGTCCTTGTAATTAACATGTCCAAGTCTCCATTGCCACAATTCAGCATCATTGATTTTGACCGAATTACAAGTTTCAGTATTCAAAGGAATAATTCCATAGCAATTATCAGATGTTCTAACACCATGCATGACCGTTTCACCTTTCTTATTCAAAATAATGCAATTATCTTTTGAAAAATACACTTCATAATGAGTGTCACACATTTGACTAATGCTCAACAAATTAGCCTTTAAACCGTCAACCAAGATGATATTTTCCAACTTAGGAAGTTTAGGGGAAGAAATAGTGCATTTTCCTATGATTTTTGAGAAATTTCTGTCCCCAAATGTCACCATCCCACCATTATAAGATTCTAACGTGGCAAACAGGGACTTGTCCCCAGACATGTGTCGAGAGCAACCACTGGCAAGATACCACATATGAGAACTTTGAGCACTCATAGCAGTCTGAATAACATAAGCTTTCAGGCCTTTTGACTGAACCCAAATTTTTCTAGTTTTCACAGGAGCTGACTCTTTTACATGTGTTCTAATGGCATTAGGAAAGGACTGTCTGTGAATTGGGGCAGAGTAACTCAAGTGAGGCATGTCATGCAATTTAAAACAATGTGGTCGAATGTGATCTCTCACTCCACAAAAATGACATATGGGAACAAATTTCTTTTCAACAATGGGCATTCGATGCAAGAGTTTGCAATAAGGACGAATATGACCCAGAATACCACAGTGATGACAGATAAGGGAATAAGTAGATTTTCTTACCTCGCCACGTTGAAAGGTGGCCTTACCTGTCGCATTTGTACCTATTTTCTTTGCTTTAGGACACATCACTTCCTTCTTTGCTTTCACCTCTTCTGCTTGCTTAGCTCTCACAAACTTTGGAGCTGCTTGTTCAATTTGTTTCCCAGTGGATTGACTCGATGATCCAACAAATCCTAAGCCTGCTCGGTCACACGCTGCCTTTTGATCACCAAGAAGTCTATCCAAAGCACGTGACCCTACATTCCAACGCTCGAGAGTAGCATTAGCATGATTCAATTGTTTTTCAAGATCTGTGATATGACATTCTAACTCATACATTCTAGCAGACTTATCATCATTCAAAAGCATGAACCGTTCTTTATCTTGTTTATAGTTTTCCAAGTTAATGCACAAGATATTCAATTCATTTGTCAGTTCTTCTTCTTTTGCTTAAGCTATCAGAAGCACTTGCACAAGTTTTTCTTTCTCACTTTCAGAGGTTTTAAGTTGAAAGGCAAGTTTAGCACATTTTTTAATCAACACATAGCTCTCCTTATACAGCTTATCGTAAGCTCATTGGAGAGTATCACTGTCTTCCCCTTCAACATTTTGGGTATTATCCTCTTCTTTCTCATCCTCATTCACTAACTTGTTCAAATCATTAACACTATCATCAGAATGAACAGAAGCAGTAAAGGCAATAGTATTGTGATCATCATACCGATCCTCATTATCATCACTCGACTCAGGATCGCTTTCATCATCCTAAGTTACAGTGAACACTTTCTGCTTTTTTTTAAACTTGTTTGGACATTCCTGAGCAATGTGCCCAACACTTTCTGAGTGACCCCGCTAAAGATAGCGTTCAAAGCCTTACTGTTCCACCCGGCATTCTCAAAGTGAGCTCTATCCCATTTAGCCGATGGCTTAGGGATCGTTTTCTCATCAACAGTCATAGTAGGATAATTATAGGCCTCAGTGACAGCTATCCAAATCCGTTCATCTATAGACTTAAAAAAAGCTTTCATTTGAACTTTTCAGAAAGAGTAATTAGTCCCATCAAGGAGTGGGGGTCAACCGGTAGATACACCTTCTTTCAAAAGATTCATGTATGCAAATCAAAAACATGGTAGTAAGGATCACGTAAAACCTGCTATGATATCAATTGAAAAACCTAATTTTTAATATGCAACTTAAAAACTTGATGCTTTTGACATGCAATCAATGAAATAAAAAGAAACTCACCAACAGATAAAAAAATTCACCACACAAAGAGACATGATTTTTTACGTGAAAAATCCCAATACGGGTAAAAATCATGGGACTAATTCTAATCCGAGAGAAACAAGTACTAAATAATTGTTTGGTTACAAGAAAAGCTTTACAGAACAGTTGAATCCTCAACCTAGGCTACCCGTCTTCTTGCCAAATCCTCGTGAGTTAATCCCGTGCTTGCTTGCCGAAGAAATCCTCATCCGGTCTTTGTCACTTGAGACTTCCCTCAAGTCTTGGATGCGATGATGAAGATTGTGAATTGATGACGATCGTTGGTTGCATTTAACAGCTATGGAATCATCTATTCTAGATCTAAAGAATTCCCCCCCTTTTTCTCCCGTAGCAGCCTCTCAAAATAAAATCTCACTACGTTGCCTAAAACTAAAAGAATATATATGAAAGTTGCTAACCCTAAACAGAAAAGGAAACAAAAATCTGCACATCACCGATCGATCGGTTAATAGACCGATCGATCGGCCAATAAAGTGTCTCAATAAATAAAATTTGCAATATAAAAAACACTTCAGCACAATAGACCGATCGATCTGTTAACAGACCGATTGATCGATAGCAATCTCTCATCTAAATTTTGCACACCTGTTAAGTAAAAACAAAATTTTTCACAACCAAACTTATATTAAATCCTTAAAAAATAATAAAAAAATATTGTGACCGAGTTGCCAATCAAACGATATGAAATATATTGAAATAAGAAACCTAACAACTGCCATCTTCCACTTTCTTTCAGCTCCTAAACACAAAGGCCTTGTTAGCAGTCCATTTCATTGGGCCACGTTTTCTGCATTCCTACGGCCTGTGGACCCCACCTATGAAATAGCCTTGTTTTTTGGGCCCATTTGAAAGCCCTTTTTCCCTCTACTTGATTTTTGGGTTTTGGGTGGTAGCCCAGGTATGGCCCACCCCGAAGAATCCTGGAGCGGAGTCCTTGTCTTATCCAAACCACTACCACCACATTATGCCAATTTTGTGGAAATTCGAAGTGCTCAAAAAAAAAAAAAAACGAAATTATTTAGAATTTGAATTGCTGTTGTGAGTTATATGCAAAAAGTATATTTAAGCTATTTATCTTAAATTTTAAATATTTTAAAGTCATTTTTTGGGACATATATAAAAGAACTAGTCAATTCTCTCTCTCTCTCTCTCTCTCTCCCTTCTTAGGCTAAATTGTGAGAATTTTGTTGTTTCTTGATTGTTTTAATTTTTTTTTAATTTTTATAACTCATCTCAATGAGAAAAATAAAAAAGAAAAAACAAAATTAATCAAAAAAATAAAAAAGTTAAGTAGACGAAAATAATTTTGATTTATAAGTTTATTTTGACTTATTTTTATTTGTAGCTTATATTGATTTATTTTTTTATGAATTTTTTTAATATTTTGATAAATTTTTTTTTTTAGACTTGTTTCAATAAGAGTAGTCAAAAAAGTATATAATAATTTTATTAAAAAATAAAAAAACTATTAAAAATAAAAGTAAGCAAAATAAATTAGACGATTAAGTAATTACGCAAACGGAGCCATATATCATGATGAATAAAGGAAAATACAAAGCTAAAGAAGTTGGAAGACAAAAATCAAAACCTAGTTTGGAATCAAGACTTATTTTAAACTTATGCCATTTCTTAATCAGAAAATACCCACACGCTACTTTGTTTTAGGGTAAGGTGATTTCAATTTCAACGTTCACATGGACTTTGGCTCTTAAAAAAAAATAAAAAATCAGAGAATCCACCTAGGATCAGTTCAAACCGAGCAAATATGAAACGGTTCAATTCTAATTTGGAAACAAAATTTCAATATTAACATCTTTTGTTGTCTATTTCACGGTAAAAAAAATTTACAAATTTGTTTCTCTTATTTTTTGCTATTCACTTTTGTCTCTTGTTTTTTCTTATGTTCTTTCATTTTACTTTTTGTTTTTATCACTTGTCTTACATATTATACAGAAAGATTCTTGTATTTATAAATAATACATTATATTTTATTCATATGTTATTTTATTTTTGTTTCTTATTGATTCTCAACTATTCAAGACTGATTTATAACTTTAATGTTATAAAAAGAAAATAGAAATAAAATTATAAAAGAATATAAACAAATAGTACATTATATTTAATGTACATCACCACAGACATGATATACATAGAGTGAAAAATGGTCACCATTTTCAATAAAAACAGCAATGAAGTGGGATAGAGAGAGAAAATCGGGAAAGAAGCGAGAGCAAAACATGAATTTGTCAGAAATAGTTTCTAAATTTTAGGAGGATAATTGAGAGTTAGAGATTGTTGGGATTTTTAACTTTTGTTTTTTCGAAATTTGCTCTCGAGCAAATAGCCGCTTGAGCGATCCATCAAGAAAAATAACTTTTTGTGTGACAGATAGGGTTAAGTTTTAACATAATAGGTCTTATATATGTTGATTTTATGTCCCATAGAAGAAAAAAGAACATGAAGAACGTCATAGATACTACAGTGAGACAAAATTTTGAAATTAGAAAATATAGAAGAATAGTGAGAAGTTTAGTTTGAAACTACAGATACATCGTGAAGTAGAGAATGAGACTTATTATCCGTGTTAATGAGTATAGTGGATTATTTCTTCTTTTTCATAGATGTCAATAGTCAACTGAACTACGTAATATCTTACGTATTTAGTTGTTCTTTTTTTTTTTAATTTGTTATCACTACAAGAAAAAATACTTTCGGCAACCACAATTTTAGTCGGCAAATGTCATTATTTAGTTGCCAAAGGTTTTTACCAACTAAATATGGTCGGGAAAGATTGTCGGCGATCAAATTGGTTGCTAATTTGGTCGCCAAAAGATTGTCAGAAAAGATTTTCGGCGACAAAATTTTCGTTGGTTGGCAAAAGCCTAAACTTTTGCCGACAATAAATTTAGTCGGCCAAAGATTTTAAAAAATTAAAATCTTTAGCGACTAAAATATTTAGTCGGTGAAAGTTGTTGTTTTGCAACCAAAACATTTGGTCGGCAAAAAATTATTCTTATTTAAAAAATTATTTAGTGGTCTTAGCCTTATAGACTCCTCATCCGGTCAGCGGTTCGAATCCTCCTAATTTTCTTCCCTCCTTGCTACTCCTGTACTCCATATAAAAAAAATATTGGCAAAAATTATTATTATTTAAATATTTGTTATTATAGCAATTTTTATCATTTCATACATATAGCCTATAACCACTAATTTTTACATTCGCGCATATATATATATATATAAGGCTTAAAAAATTAGTGTTCCAAATTTTTGTCCAAAATTGAGGGCCTAAAACGGTGGCTTTAATGGCCTTAGTCTAGGGTCGGGCCCGTAAGGGAGTATTTCAAAATACCACTGCTAATAACTTTTAATAAAGAGGTGTTTGGAAATGTTACTGCTAGTAATTTTTAACTTTTGGTTATTAATTTTAATTATAAGTTATAAATTTTTTTAAACACTCACAATTTTTACTAAAACTTGTAATTACTTTTTTATTTATTTTAGTGACAAATTACAATTTTTACTAAACACTTATAACTTTTACTACAAATTTTAATTTATAAGTTATTAGCAATAATTTTGCCAAACACCACCTAATATGATATATATATATATATATATATATATATATATAAATCT
>JAOTRH010026961.1:8720-21486 GCA_034768845.1 Heliamphora exappendiculata | reverse complement strand
AATATTATTTTTATTATATATATATATATATATATATATATATATATATGTGTGTGTGTATATCTGTATATATTTTTATTATTACTATATATAAAATTTCATAATACAATCTTATTTAATTTATAAAAAACTTTTTATTTAATTTATTTCTTACACATTAGTTAAAAATTTATAACATTTGTTATTTTTAACTTAAAACTTACGAAACCTCATAGTTAATTTATTTGTTTAATTATTTTATAGAATTTTATTATTTTTAGCTTAAAATATTTTATCAAACTTAGGTTCAAAGATTAGACTAGACTTTCTTTTTGTTTAAATTTCAAATTTTTGTGGCTGCTTCCTCTTCTTCTTTGTTTCTAACTCTCTAATCCTAATTTGAGGCAAACCCTAATTCTCGAATGGAAACTATTGAGCATCCTATATGTACACTTATATGTCCACCGAACATTCTAGGCTCATATTAATTTTAAAGGCATGGTTATACATTGTATTGCAATTAAGTACTATTATTTATTTATTATTATTATTATTTACTATAATTAATCATCATTAGCTTCATATTAAAATTTTAATTAAGTGCTATACTCATGTGCACAACGGTTGTAACTGAAAATTTATTAACGTTATTATTATTATATTTATTAATTTAATTTAATTAATTTTATTATTATTATTATTTTTTTTTCGAGGTATCACACAGAGACACAAGAGATGAATCATCAACCCATGCAAGTCGGCCATCGACTTCAACAATCTAGAGACGTATCTGGAGATTCCAGTGGCAATAATCGACAGGGCTCGCATGGGGTCGGCTAACACGTGGCACGCTAAGGTGCAGTAGCACTGTTACGGTATCTACGAGGCAACTTGGGAGCGAGATTCTGTCATCTATCCTTTCTACCTGCATCTGTTTTAGATAGGCTTTAGCATGTTAGGCGTAGTATCTTTTTTTCTTTGATGTAATTTGTGTGTCCTTTGGATCTAGTACCCAAGCTTAAATGATATGAAATGCAAGTGTTTGTTATCAAAATCTCCACAAGTTATCTTACAATCTAAAATTTAACTCCACAAGATCCTAAAACATTAAAATAATTAAGAATTGAAACAACCCCCAAATCTTAACGCTCTCCCTTTTTCTTTTATTCTAAGATGGCTGGTAGACGACCGAACCATCGATAAGTTAACGAACCCCTAGATGATGAAGCACCCGGGCTAGCCCAAGTTTTACAAGAGCCACTGTTAGAACCCAGCAATTTCATCCTTATTAGTTCCTTTTTCGTTTATCCCATTCCTATGTGTTAGCTTTTGTACCCGGTTGAAGTTCCTTTGCATGACCTTCCTTTTAACATCATCAGCCCTCAACAATACCATCAAGTGCTGTTCGCCGGTAACCTTTCTTCACCAGTTCTTGTTGGTAACCCTATCATAAATTCAATCTTGAAAAATATCCCCATGTTAGAATTTTCATTGTGGAGCCATGAGTAAATGATGACCCGTAATTGCATTTGATTCTTCTTCAATTCAAGTTATCATCCTTGAACTAACTTTCATTTGTGGCATTCGAAATCATTCCATCAGTCCCCAATATTCAACATTGATGAGACCCTCTGCCACCTATATCAAAATTGTGAGAAGATGATGCTTGAATTAAAATGCGTTAGGCCAACGTAACTTCAGAAAAAATATCTAATATGGCTACCCATTACCTGTCACCACTGCATCAAGATCTAATTGTAGTAGGTTGGACTGAGAACTCCCCTTAAAGTATTGTTCATTTGTCATTAATCCCTTATCTCACGTGCGTATTGTTAGGGTTGGTATACTAAAAATTATGTTTTTAGTATTTAATTTTATTTTATGAGAATCTTTATGAGCAATGTATGCATATCATTTCTTTGTTGTACATGGATGTCCAATATTCTGTATAATATTTAATCTGGTGTGTAGAGTACGGCTTACACACAGAAGACCAGATCTTAAATTCTTGCAGAATATAAGTTTTATGTTCACAGTTTAGATGAAAATGGACATACTATCGGTACGACTATGGCGCAGAGTTTTAGTAGGCCTATCTTGGTTACGGGCAATAGATAATAGCGTCGTCTATTGTTCCAACTCCCTGTGCCAGTACATTTTGTGTGTATTGAACGGGACATTTGGGGTAATTAATTTAGTACTGACTACTGACTATATAAATTAATTCACACCCCAAGGTTATTATGAATAGTGCTTATCCTCTTAATCATGAAATAATTATTAATTTTCATATATTTAATATTTGTTATTTTGATTCATTAGAGAGTGCGATATTATATGGGTCTATATTCCTGGTGAGTTGGATAGCGGTATTATTTATATGGTAAATATTAATTATTGACGGAATCCACGTCCCGATAATCAGGATTGATGATACCCCCTTAAGGATGCTTATAAGTTTTGACCGGACCAAATCCTGCAGGTGGATTTGATTATCCAGCGGTCAAATAAGTTAAGCGGAAGGGCTTAAAGAATATCAAGATACCGATTAAATTAAATTTTCAATAATTAAATTTAATTGGCGGGTATCGAGAATCTTAACGTGGGGGGAAATGATAAGTATTTAATAACATGAGCTCAATGCAAGAAGGTCTTGAGATTATGGGTCAGAGTGCAATTACAGTTCTTTAGTGGTGTGAACTGTAATTCAGTGTTTTATGAAAATTGCAGGAACCGCTGCTGGTTTTTCATAATTACAGATACCGCTATGCACTTTTCTTTAATTACAGAACTCGCTGATAGGTGTTTGTGTTCCACTGGAAGTCTAACTCATAATTACTCCCTAGGTCCCTATTGTAGCCCTATATATACGCGGGTAGACTGAACCATTTTGAGATTGATAGTTGATAGATCATATATCAGTATCATTATGATATTATTTTTATCTTTCAAAACTTAAATATATCAGGGTTCTGCCGGTACAAGTTCTCGGAGGATCGTAAGGCACACTACGTTCGAGGATCGCGTAAGAAAATACAGTAGAAGATCTAACTAGAGTTTCAAATCGAAATCAAATCGTAGTTGAAGATTAAATCTACAAGAGGTATTCATCTAAATTAACTTTGGTTGCATGTGTTTATCTTTTATCATTTGACGTCAAAATTTTATCTAGAGCCCGTTTCGGCGTTTGGCCGTCCAGTTAATTTTTTTACCGAAAATTGTTTTACAAAAATAATGATCTTGGCAGTATTGCCTCCAATAAATTTGTATCAGAGCCGTTTTGTTTTTTGTTTACGATTTATCGAGATCAGGTAGATTTATAACTGTGCTAACTTTGTTTTGTAGGTATTTTAATTTCGATTTTATGATCATTCTTTATTTTCATGTTTGATTGAATGCGTGAATGATGATTTAATTAATTATTTTTAATCACGGGATTGACCGAGATAGGTTAAAATTTTTTAGATGAAATGTGAGCCACGGGACATAGGTTTCGATGTAAAATATTTTTATGTTCTTTAAATTTTTTTTACAAGTTTATTAGAAAAAAAAAGAACATGTACGAAAGAACCGGCTGTGGTTCCGATAATTTTAGCCGTAAACAGTTTTTTTTATTACTTTTCAATATTTTTTTCTGATTAAATAATAAAAAAAAGGGAACAAAGCAACAGCCGCAACAACCATGAAGCCGCAGCAAATCTGAAGCGGTTTTCCCAAAAAAAAAAAAATCAGCGCTAAACACGGTGCTTTCCCGGGCAGTTTTCAGCACAGCAAATTTTCAACAAAAGCTGTGATAAAAAAGCAACGCCTAAAAGGCTGCCCAAACCACGCCTCAATCCCAGCGCCGGTTTTGATTTTCAAAACTGTGTTTTCCAAGTGATTTGCACGCCCTACAGCCGCCAGTTTTAAATCCAAAACTGCAAGAGACGCAACTTATAAACCACTATTTCGGTGCAAGCAAAGCAATCACAGAAGCAGCGTCCCACTGTTTCGGCTCCAAGTGGCGCATGGATGGAGCAAACTGTTGGAGCAATTCCCAAGCAATCAAAGCAAGCTGATTTTCTAAACCAGCAGCAGCAATAATGGCGCATACTGTTTCATGAAAAATCAAAATAGTGTTGATCTCCAAGCGGCTATCATGGGATCAATCTCTTTTCAAGGGCACTGTGGCGTTTTGCAAAACAGCCGCAGATTTCTATGAAGCAGTGCCGGGATCAAGCACTGTTTCGGAGGATATCCTCATTAGTTTATCTTCATTGATACAAACAGGGTACTGGAAGTCTATCTTAAACCGGATACTGAAACTTTTTAAAATTTTAGATGGATCATAAAATCAAAATTTATATTTATCTTGTATTTAATATTTTATTAACTGCGTGAATGAGATATATATTAGTTTTATTTATCTTGATAATTTAATTAATTCAAAAATTTTGATTTTAATTAAAATATTTTTTAATAAAAAATAAAATTAAGTTTTTTTAATTAATTAATTTTAATTAAATAGAAAAATTTTAGATATTTTATTTTTTATAAAATATGACGTTTAAAGATGATTTTCTTTAAAAATTAGATATCTTAAAAAAACATGAAAATTAATTCCGAATTTTGAATTAATTAAATAGAAAAATATTTAATCAAAATAAATTATTATTATTTAAAAAATATGGAACGAAAAATAAAATAAATATATACCTTTAGTCACTACCTTAACTGAAAAGCTGGAGGAAAAATTGTATATTTATTAAATTTTATTTGTTAAGCATTTAAACACAAAAAAATAGTTGGATAAATCAGAATCTTATACACTGAAAGATATTTGATTCTTTTAAATCGTGCGACTTTCGAAGGATGGCTTGGTAAATCAGAATCTTTGAAATCGTGTACACGGAAAGATGTTTGATTCTTTCATATCGTGTGACTTTCGAAAGATAGTTTGACAAACTAGAATCTTTAGAATTGTGTACATGGAAAGATGTTGATTCTTTCAGATCGTGTGACTTTCGAAATTAATAAATTTATTTTAATTAAACGAATTTTTATAACTATAAAAAATATTTTAAAAATCTAAGTGGGAGAGAAAATTTATTCACAGATAAATCATGCGGTCTCTATCACCAGTTTGTAGGTGATGCAATTAAATTCTGCGTGTCAACAGTAAGGCTTTTCTCCTAAAAGACAGATTAATTACGGTATTACCAGTATAAACCTCATTTAGGGAAAATTCTGAATAATTGGTAGTGTGGATCACTTCTCCAACTGAATGTTTCATTACGAAGCAATTAATTTAGGATTAGGTGATAGTTAATACTTATCTGTATATAATAGTATTCTCTCCAACTGAGTCACTGCTATTATATATTGGACCGAAACTATATTAACTATTTAATTTACTTGGCATGATTAGTTGCGTAGATAGTAAAATTAAAAGGAATTAGTCTGTCTGATTTTATGATGAATAGTAGACGCCCACCCAACATGGGATGCTATTCACAGGTTATCAGGCTGCTGGCAAATTAATTTTAAAATGGTAGAGGGAACCAAATTAAAATGAATTCAAAGTTTTACTCATCATAATTAACGATTTTTTAAGTATGTGATTCTCAGGATTAAAATAGATTTCAACCCACTCGCTTCAATACTCAAAGAAAATAAATTTACGGGACCAAATTTTGTTGACTGAAAATGTAACTTAAATATAGCTTTAACTACAAATGGTATTCCTTCAATACCAAAAAATGTATTTATTTATGGAAACGGTTCTTTCTCAAGGCGGAAAGGCACGAAGAAGAAAAAGGTTCAGAAACAGGGAGACACAATTTCCAGGGTAGTTAGTGGGCCACGGACTGGTGTGAAAAAGCTGAAAGACAGATGTTTTCACTGCAACCAAACTCGACACTAGAAAAAGCTATATCCAGTATTTCTCAGAAGCCAGAACAAATAGGGTAATTTCTGTTAACTGGTCGTGAAAACATGTTTAGCGGTGTTATCTACCGACACCTGGTGTGTAGATACGGGAGCTACTAATCATGTCTGTAATTTATTGTAGGGGTTCTAGAAAATCCGACAACTCAGTGATGGAGAGATTTACCTGCATATGGGCAATAATACAAATGTAACAGCAGTTGTAGTAGGAGATGTCACTTTCAATTTTGGTAGAGATCGAATTTTAATATTGAGATATTGCCTTTATGTACCTGCTATTAGAAGGAACTTAGTTTCCGTTTCTAGATTGGCTAAAGATGGATATTTAGTTTATTTTAATAACTCTGTGGTTATTAAGGATAATAAACAGGTTATCTGTTCTGGTACATTGGTGAATAATCTTTATATTATTTCTCCAATATCTCCTACACTGTAACTGATTGAAATGAATAACACATCTAATTTACCATATAAGAGAAAGTTTTCTTCTTTAATGAACCAAACGTTTCTTTAGTACTTACGCTTGAGTCACAGTGATCTAAAAAGGATAAACAGATTGGTAGCAGATGGACCTTTGAGTTCATTGGAAGTGGAGGCACTTTTAGTCTGTGAATCTTGTTTAGAGGGTAAGATGACCAAGAAGCCCTTTTCAGCCAAAGACTATAGAGCTAAAGAACCGTTGGAGATAGTTCATTCTGATGTGTGTGGTTCTATAACAATAAGGGCTAGAGGTGACTTTGAGTACTTCGTCAGTTTCATTGATGACTACTCAAGATATGGATACATTTACCTGATGTACCGTAAGTCTGAATGCTTTGAGAAATTCAAAGATTTCAAGGCAGAGGCGGAGAAGCGTCTAGGTAAAAATATCAAATCACTACGATCTGACCGCGGTGGGAATACCTCTTGGGAGAGTTTTAAGGACCACTTGTCATTAGAGGGGATTACATCTCAATTGACTACACCTGGCACTCCACAGTAGAATGGTGTAGCAGAAAGAAGGAATAAGACTCTTATGGAGATGGTAAAATCCATGATGAGTTATTCAAGTTTACCCGATTCATTTTGGGGTATCCCAAGGGAATGAAGGGTGGTCTATTTTATAATCATAAGGATCAGAAGGCTACTGTTAGCACCAATGCCCGATTCTTGGAAGAGAGTTATATTATGGATCACAGGCCCAATAGCAAAATTGTTCTAGAATAACTGAGAGGAAATACCAGTAGCACGGAAGAGAAACCACAAGTCACTGATATTCTATTACCTCGTCGTAGTGGGAGAATTATAGGGACAGGTGCAAATCAAGAGCAGGGTGCTGATGCACAGGGTTCAGATTTTACACAGTCTGTTACTGCTAGTACACAGACACATGTAGTGCCTCGTCGTAGTGGGAGGGATGTTCATCAACCTGATCGGTATATGTTCTTAGGAGAGTCGTTTGACAAGATCTCGGCAGACCTGGATATCGAGCCATGTAACTATAACGAAGCACTATAAGACAAAGATGCAGATCTTTGGCAAAGGGCTATGAATTCAGAGATGAAATCTATGTATTTCAATCAGGTCTGAGAACTTGTAGAACCACCCGAAATGATAAAACCCATTGGATACAAGTGGATCTACAAAAGGAAGAGATGAATTGACGGGAAGGTTGAAACCTTCAAAACTAGGCTTGTTGCTAAAGGGTTCACTCAGAAAGAAGGGATCGAGTATGAAGAAATCTTTTTTACCGGTAGCAGTGTTTAAGTCTATCCGAATTCTCTTATCCATTGCCGCACATTTCGATTACGAAATCTGGAAAATGGATGTCAAGACAGCTTTTCTTAACGGAAGTCTTGACGAGCGTATCTATATGATACAACTAGACAGGTTCATTGTAAAGGGTAAGGAGCATATGTTTTGTAAACTTAAGAGATCCATTTATGGACTTAAGCAGGCATCGAGGTCTTGGAACACTTGATTTGATCAAACTATAAAATCTTATGATTTTGATTAAAGTTTGGATGAGTCATGTGTGTACAAGAAGCGTAACGAAAACGTGGTGATCTTCCTAGTACTTTATGTAGAAGAAATCTTGCTCATCAAAAACGATGTGGGGGCTTTATCTACGGTTAAAGTATGATTATCGAGGCAGTTCGATATGAAGGGCTTGGGAGAAGCTAGTCACATCCTTGGGATCAAGCTTATTCGAGATCGAAAACAAAGGATGTTGGGCTTATCAGAAGCAAAGTATATCGATGATATCCTTGCTCATTTTAGCATGTAGGATTCCAAGAAAGAGTTTCTCTCTTTCAGGCATGGAATCACTCTATCCAATGATCAGTGTCCTAAGACACCTGATGAGATAGAGAAGATGAAGGTGGTTTCTTATGCTTCGGCAGTAGGAAGTCTCATGTATGCTATGCTTTGCAGTAGACCTGACATCTGCTTTGCCATTAGCATGGTTAGCAGATATCAGTTTAACCCAGGGCAGGGGCACTGGACTGTGGTAAACAATATAATTAAGTTCCTAAAAAGGATTAAAGATTATATGTTGGTTTACCAGGCAGATAATCTAGTACCTTTTGGGGTACACAAACTCAGATTTTCAGTCAGACATAGAGCTTACATCATGAGACAACTTTGCAATCCTTTACAAAGAGCTTATTGACTAAAACTTTTGATAGTCATGTAGAGGGCATGTGAGTCAGATGTATGGAAGCTTAGTTTTGTGTATAAGTGGGAGATTGTTAGGGTTGGTATACTAAAAATATTATTTTTAGTATTCAATCTTATTTTAATAAAATTATTTTTTTATTTTATGAGAATTTTTATGAGCAATGTATGCATATCATTTCTTTGTTATGCATGGATGTCCAACATTCTGTATAGTATTTAATCTGGTTTGTCGAGTACGGCTTACACACCGAAAATTAAATTTTAGGTTCTTGTAGAATATAAGTTTTATGTTCATAGTTTAGATAGAAATGGACATACCATCGATACAACTGTAGCACGGAGTTTTAGTAGGCTTATCTTGGTTACAAAAAATAGATAATAGCGTCGTCTATTGTTCCAACTCTATGTGCTAGTACACTTTGTGTGTATTGAACGGGACATTTGGAGTAATTAATTTTATATTAACTATATAAATTAATTTATACCCCAAGGTTATTATAAATAGTGTTTATCCTCTTAATTTTGAAATAATTATTGATTTACATATATTTAATATTTGTTATTTTGATTCATTAGATAGTGCGATCTTATATAGGTGTATATTCCCGGTGAGTTGGATAACGGTATTATTTATAAGTCAAATGTTAATTATTAACGGAATTCACGTCCCGAAAGATCAGAATTGACGATACACTTTTAAGGAAGTTTATAAGTTTTGACCGGACCAAACCCTACAGGTGGATTTGATTATTCAGAGGTCAAATAAATTAAGCGAAAGGGTTTAAGGAATATCAAGATACCGATTAAATTAAATTATCAGTAATTAAATTTAATTGGCGGGCATCAATAATCTTTACGTGGAGAGAAATGATAAGTATTTAATAACAAGAGCTCAATGTTATATGGTCTTGAGATTATGGGTCAGAGTGCAATTATAATTTTTTAGTAGTGTGAATTGTAATTTAGTATTTTATGAAAATTGTAAAAATTGCTGTTGATTTTTCATAATTGCAGATACCGCTATGAGATTTATTTAATTGCAGAAATCGTTGATACGTGTCTGTGTTCCACTGGAAGTCTTACTCATAATTATTCCCTAAGTCCCTATTATAACCCTATATATATGCGGGTAGGCTGAACTAGTTTTGTAACTTGTCCTCTATGACTAAAGTTGTCCTGGCTATGCCGGTACGAGTTCTCGAAGGATTATAGCACACATTATATTTAAAAATTACATAGGAGAATACAGTAGAAGATATGACAGGAGCTTCAACTTGGATTCAAATCATAATTGAAGATTCGACCGGTAAAAGGGTATTCTTCTAAATTAACTTCGGATGCACGAATTTTATTTTGATCGTTCATCATAAATTTTTTTTATCTAGAACCCATTTTGTCGTTTGCCCGTCCAGTTAATTTTTTCAGATAATCGTTTTCAAAAATAAAGATCTTGACAGTTTTGCCTCCAACTGTTAGGAACCCAGTACGCACGGCAAACCCTTTCCAAAAACTCGTGCTATTTGGGTTCGAAAGTCCAATTTGAAGTGTTATGTTGTTCATACTACTTTGAAAGCTCGAAACTCTTTTATGTTGTATTGTGATAGTGGCTACTCTCGACATATGTCTGGCGATAAGTCTTTATTCTCTAGTGTCGATTAATATGATAGAGGACTTGTCACATTTGGTGATGAAAACTCCTTCAAGATTATTGGAAGAGGATCTATTAGCTCTCTAAGGCTTTTCAAATTGGACAATGTTCTGCTTGTAGATTGTTTGAAAGAAAATCTTAGCATAAGTCAAATGTGTGATACCCACTGTGGCGTTGGAATTTAGGGATAAAAAATAAGAGAATTCAAAAGATGTTTTGAAAATTACTTTAACACTTTGAAAATCAAGTTTTGAAAACTCATTTTTTTTGAAAATAGAGTCGCCACTTAGTTTTTGAGAAAAACTAAAAAAAATAAAAATTGATTACTGATATTTAAAACGTTAACAAGAGAAAGAAGGTTCGGGGGCTAGGGTACGAATCGGGAAAAGTGTTAGGCACCCCGTTCCCCCAACCATAAGGTTGACTCTACTAATCATCATTGGTTCTTTTGATAGAGTTTCTCAAATGCATATAAATAAAGAAAACAGGAGTGAATAGAGAACATTCAAAATCAAGTATGAAAAATACATAAAATATGTACATAACACTCCAATACAAATAAGTGTCAAAAAAAAGTCTTAAATCTTATGACATGCAATTTCTATCTAAAGGATACATGAAACATACCTACATGTAATATTATTTAAGCAATCTAAACTAATTTAATTTGGTTAAAAGAAAAATATGCTAAAATTATCAAAATTATCTAAACATGGATTGCACCAAAAATAAACTACGCAATTTTGAAATAAAACAATCAAATTCTAAACTAATATGTACAATACACATATTGAAAAGTTGTAAGAAACATGTAAATGGTCCTATATTAAAAACAAACCAAAATAACAAATATTTTGTATTAATAAGCAAATATTTAAAATTTTAAACAAAAAAAACTTACAAACCAAAATAAAATATTAGAAAATGCTTGTTTAAACTACCAAAAGAAAATATAACCATTTCCTTTTATGCATTTTAAGGGAGGCAAAAGAAATCAAAAGAAAATTATACTATAATGATAAAACCTAGTGTAGAAAGCTTTTTATGATTTTCTTGACTTTAACAAAATGAAAAGAAACAAAAAGAAACAAAAATGAAAATGGAAGAAAATAAAAGAAGCAAAAAGGAAAATGGAGTTTTAATTTTATTAAGGAAAGAGAATTATAAAGCCATTTAAAGGTGAAAATTAATTGAAAAGTTTTTTTGTAATTTTTAGGTTTGATAAAAAAATAGAGTTTAAAGAAAAAAAATAAAAGGGAGCATTAGCATTAGAGAAAAAAAAAGAAAAAAAAAATAAAGCTACATTATAAGAAAGAAAATAAGATGCTAAAAAAAAAATTTACACCACTAGAAAAGAAAAGAAAAGAAAAAATAAATACTAATAAAAAAATATTAAGCTAACATTAAAAAGAAAATGAATGCTAAAAAGAAAATACTAAATCAAAAATAAAATAGAACGCTAATGTTACAAGAAAAGAAAATGAACTAGACTATTATTAAGAGAAAATTAGAATAACTAAAGAAAATAAAATAAATACTAAAAAATTAAACTAATACTAATAAAGAAAATGACATTAATATTATAAGAAAAGAAAAAAAAATACTAGTAAAGACAATTAAACTAATACTAGAAAGATAAAAGAAACTAAAAATAACTATTTAACTTAAATGTTAAATGTAGTATTAATTATTACATTCACATAAATGTAGGTGTATTATTATAACAATTAATAACATTATTAAGTTGTAATTACCAAAATATGTTAGCACCATTTAATGAATACAAATGAAAATTACATTGTGCTAAGTGTGAGTGCGAAAGAATTAACGATTAAAGAAGTAAAGAAAATAATTAAATTATATGAAATAAACAATATTAACTATATAAATGAAAGAATCATGCGAATTGAAATTGAATCTCAACCCGACCACCCCAAAAGAGAAGAATTGGGTTAGAAGGACCGGGAATCCAAACAAGGTACCTTAATTGTGGAATCCTCAAGTCGAAAATGTGCTTCGATGAGCCAATCCTCGGGTGGTGATCCAAGTAAGGCTTCAACGTCAGTCGGAGGTTCGGCAGGATTTCGGCGTTGGGGCTCGAAATCGCTCAATATATCAGCAGAGTCTTTCTCACTCAAAATTCGTACTGAAAACGTACGCTGGGGTACAGTATTTATAGAATTTTCAACCAATGAGATGTTGCCACGTTTTGGGACATGTCTGGACATTTGGAGTTGGCGGTCGCCATGTTTTTAGAAGATTTCACAAAGTTCTGTGGCGGTCGCCACTATGGAAGCTGGCAGTCGCCGTGATGAAAGGTGGCGGTCGCCACTTTAAGTTAGGATTTTCACAAAATTCTATGGCGGTCCCCACAATAAGAGTTGGCGGTTGCCTTACTTGGGCAGTAAGTTTCGATGGTTCCACAAAATTTTATTGGTTTGAAGGTCCTGGGTTTAAATACCGAGCTTAGATCACTTTCCGAGGATTGTATCGATGCACTAATTCACAAGTTTTCATCATCAGATTCGTCTAAGATTAGGCGGGGTCAAATTGGGC
>JAOTRH010026930.1:0-55002 GCA_034768845.1 Heliamphora exappendiculata | reverse complement strand
GGTGGTGTTGTTTATATCTCAGTTTTTGAAATTATTTTTTTCGCACAATTGAAGTTGTAGAATCTTTTGTGTGCTTAATATTTGTTGACTTCGTTGCGATTTTTGACTGATGGAACCCTTTGAAGGTTGAGAACCAAGAGGGAGTTATCAATTTTGATGAAATCTTACGGGAGACTGACTCCTTCATGGTTGCCCGAGGTGATCTTGGAATGGAAATCCCTGTTGAGAAGATCTTCCTGGCTCAGAAAATGATGATATACAAGTGTAATCTTGTTGGCAAGCCGGTGGTAACTGCCACTCAGATGCTCGAATCAATGATCAAGTCTCCCCGCCCAACTCGTGCCGAGGCCACTGACGTAGCTAATGCTGTCCTGGATGGCACCGACTGTGTCATGCTTAGCGGGGAAAGTGCGGCCGGAGCCTATCCAGAGCTTGCTGTAAAGATCATGGCTCGAATTTGTATCGAGGCAGAATCCTCACTCGATTACGGGGCTATCTTTAAAGAGAGGATAAAGTCGACCCCACTGCCAATGAGCCCCTTGGAGAGCCTTGCATCCTCAGCTGTCCGTACGGCTAACAAGGCTAGAGCAAAACTCATTGTCGTGTTGACGCGTGGTGGGACCACCGCCAAACTGGTTGCCAAGTACAGGCCAGCCGTCCCAATCCTGTCGGTTGTCGTACCGGTTCTGACCACAGATTCTTTTGATTGGACCTGTAGTGACGAGACCCCGGCAAGGCATAGCCTGATCTACAGGGGCTTGATTCCACTTCTTGCGGAAGGATCTGCTAAGGCGACCGATGCAGAATCCACTGAGGTGATCTTGGAAGCCGCATTGAAGTCTGCGATGAAGCGAGGGTTGTGCCAGCACGGAGATGCTGTTGTGGCACTTCACCGAATCGGTGCTGCCTCGGTTATTAAGATCTGCATTGTCAAGTAGTTAGAAATATGGAGCAGTCGGATCTAGACGACGGCCATAGGAGGCTGAAACAGCTGAGCTGGACCTCCATTTTGCTTTGCTTTGAGATCTCTTATTATGCTTAAATTTGCAGTGGAAAGTATATGTTAGGATTCTATTATTTTCCATTGCTTTTGAGATATGCTTTTCAGGATGCATATGGATTGGACCTGTGATTTCCCTTTTGCTATGCCGTGGAATATATATTTTTTTCACGACCTGCGTTGAAATAATAACCGAGGTTTTTTATTTATTTATTTAAAAGAAACATTATTTACTCTGTTATTTAATTTTTTCTCAATATTGTCACTCATTAGCCTCGTTAGTATGACTCAGGGTTATTGTCAATTCCCTCCCTTGCAGGTATGTGTTTGCACCCCGCTATGCTCAGAAGGATTTTGTATTAAATCAATGGGTATATGCTAATTACCGTCTCTTGGACGGTAAATAATAGCTTAACGAGAATAATTTTTTTTAATATTAATATATTTTTAAAAATTTGGTCTACTATTTATATAAATATTAATATATTTTGCACCGTGTGCGCATATATATATATATATATATATATATATATACTCTGTCCACATTATCTATAGAAAGTTATTGGGTACTCTGAAGTATCACGTAGCATTGTTAGTTTGGTCATTTTTGTTTTTTTTCCTACTCAATAAAAATAGATCAATTTTTTATCATGCAGAGTTTTTTACTACATGATTGAATGAAAACACTATGTACAAAATATCATATAGTACTTAGAGAATATTGAATAATTATTTTTGTTTATTGCTCATTAGGCGGTTGTTAGCATTTTTTTTAAATCAATCATCACTACTTGAAGTGGTTTTTTGAGATGTTTAAAGAGTTTGACTTTTAAGAGATTTAGTACTTTTAGAAAAAAAAAAGAAAAGAATAGTTAAATTGTTTTGGATAATTTTTTATAGTAATTTTTTTTTGCTTTTAATTATAATGTCTAAATTATTTTTACTTTTTACTTTTAAGTTATAGTATTTGAGATATTGACACGGTATTTTTTGTTTTTGTGAGCAGGGTTGAATTTTTTAAATAAAAGTATTATAGTAATTTTGTTTTAAAAAAAAATTAAGGTGTTTGGGATATGTATTGACTTTTTTCATTGGATTAAGATATAAAAAAATAAGTTAGTTTTTTTTTAAAAAAAAAAACCAAACAAAGCAGCTTAAAAGTCAACTTCTTTTACAAAAAAATCTACTTAAAAACCATCCCAAACAGACCCTAAATACTTGAAACAATCTGTTGTGACAAGATAGAAATGCAAGATGTAGGTATTTGTCGCTATGGAAGAGGGCGGTGGGGTGAGGAAGAAGACGGTAATATTATAAATTAAGAAAACAAATCTAGAAATTTATTAAGAATTTAGAATAAAAATTGATATATCTAAAATTCTCTCGTGAATTTCTATCAAACAAAGACTTATGTTGAACATAAAACTTTCCAAAAAATTGAAAATCTTACCGTGTTCCCGGTAATTCAGATAATGAAATTCACTACGAAATATAAAATTTTACTGTTGTTTCTAAATTCTAAATATTTTAAAAATGGAGAACTAAAAGTTATAAAAATTAATAATTACTTTCCAATTTATTAAGTCTAAACAATTCAGAACGAGGATCAACTATTGTTTTATTGAGAAAAAATCATTTATTTATTGAAATTCCACTGCACTGAGAAAATTCTTTGTTAGTTTTATTTCATTTTTATTTGCGTTGGGAAAAAATATTAGATATTGACCTCGAAATTTGAAAACATAATTTAAAAAAAAAAATATATATATATATATATATATACCAATTATGATATTTTTAAAAGACATATAAAAAACATTATGTCAAAAAGCATAAAGGCTAAAAAGGCTAAAGTTTTTGGGTTGCCAAACAAGAGTTTTTGGCTTTTTGAACTTTAAGCAAAAAAGTAAAAAATTTAAATTAAATCTGATTGCCAAACGAGGCCTTAGGAACTATTTGGGATAATTTTTATGATTTTTTTAATGTTTTTTTGGCATTTTTTAATTTTTTTAATTAAATTTTTTACTTTTTTGATTATTCATTAAATAAAAATTCTAAAAGTGTAACCGTTTTGATTAAAAAAAAAAAATCACTAAACACAAAATCTCATAAAAGCCTTAAAATCATAAAGTGGTTTTTTTGTATTATATCAACTTTTTATTTTTGGGTTAAGTATTTTTAATTTTCTAGCTTATCGTAATGAGAAAATTAAAAAATATCATCATTTAAGTTAATTTAAAAAAAATCGTCAAAAACGAAAAAATAGATAAAAAAACTTTAAAAAAAAAGAAAAAAACTATTCTCAGTGCCTTACCTTATCGGAGCAAGCTTTTCTCTGTTCACACAGTAAACTAGCCCGTGCTTCCCAAGCTGTTTAAAAAGCTGGCGAAGTAGTCGGAACTATTTATTTTATAAAATTTAGTGTATAAATTATTTAAATAAAAAATTAAGTTGATTTGATATTTTTAAGAGTTGGATTAAAATGTTTGAAAAATGTCAATATAATTCTTTAGTGCGGAAATAATTCAAATAAAAAATTAAATTAATTCAATATTATTAAGAGACTATTTAGAATGCCTAAAAAGTTTTGTTTTTCAAAGACTATTTAGTTTTAATTTAAAGAAATAAGAAGGAAAGAATTACATTGTTTAGAATAATTTATTTAGGATAATCTTTACTTTTTATATTTTATTTAAATGTCTAATATATTTTAATTATTTACTTTTTAAGCTGTAGTATTTGAAGCAATAATGAGACTTTATGTTTTTATTTTTAAGAGTAGAACTAACTTTTCAATAATAGTATTATAATTATTTTATTCAAAAAATTAAATTATTTAAGATGTTCATATACTTTTTTCTATAAAAATGAAGTAAAAAAATAATAAACCTTTTTAAAATGCCAAGTAATTTAAACTGACTGGTGATTTTTTTTTTTAATTACAATTATAGTATAAAGCACACTCTAAAAGATAAGAAAGAGAGAGATGCCTTGGAACAAATAAAAGAAGGTAAGATCCACGTTTGAGCGAGAGGAGGAGTTTAATTTGTTTTCGGTAAATTGGCTTTAAATTAGATTTTTTAAAATTATTTTGTCTTTAAATTAAATAAATAAAAAAATTATTCAGTAAAAATATAACTTTAAGTAACTTGTGATCAAAATTTGTGACTTAAAAATTTACTCCCTCTAATGTCTCAGTGTCAAATCCTCGTTAAATACTATTAATTTTTTAAAATCAAGTACATACAAGACAAAATTTCAACTTTAATTGCTCATGCACAAGTGGACGGTAAGATTGGCATCTTAAGAATTAGTGACATTAAAAATTAAAAATAAAAAAAAATAATTTGAAGGTAATATACGAAAAGAAAAATATATGATTAAATAATTAAAATTTTAATAACTTTAAGCAAAAATATTAAAAATCTAGCTTTAAGTCCTAGCCAAACAAAATCACAAGAGCTTTGCCAAAAAAGATTAACTGCCATATTTACTTTTTTTACAAAAAGAAATTTAGTAGTTTTTTTTGTGTTTTAAGTTTTAACTAAAAATCTTATTATTTTGCTTTGTTTTTTTCTCTTCAAAATGAATTTGAATGATAAAAAAAATAATTAAAAGATAAAAAGTTCAAAATAAGAAAAAAACATAATTATTTACTAACTTTTTATTTTTCATAAATTCTTTTTATTATTTACTTTTCATTTTCTTATTTCTCTGATCAATGGAAAAGGTAGAAAAAAAAAAGCACAATAATAAACCAACGGCAGGAATTTATCCCAAGCTAAGCCACGTGGGTGGACCAAAAATGAATATCGTGTGTGGAATATGGTACCGAGTAATTAATCCGTAGTCCGAAAATATTGACATTATTTTATATTTTTATTTAATTATGTTGTAAAAAATATTTTGAGTGGAATAATAATAGCCCGTTTTTATTGAATACGTAAAAATTAAAAAATAATTTATTTAATATAAATTAATATTTTTATTTATTAAAAATACTATGTAAATGATAATAATTTTGTTATTGAACCAAGCAAAGAGGTGTTAATAATAATAATAATAAATTATAAATTATAATTTTTTTAGTTATAAATTATAAATTTTTTTAAACACTCACAACTTCTAATTACAAATTATAACTATATTTTTTTTATTTAAGTTATAAGTTTTAATTTTTATAAAATATTTATAATTTTTACTATAAATTATAATTTATAAATTATTAATTTTAATAATATCAAATATGCAAATTGAACGGTGCCTAACACGTGAATAAGAAAATTCCAAGACGAGGGTCACTTCTGTTATCTCCATTTCAGCCCTTTCTGATAAGGAAATGTTTTGTCTCCGTAGTATTTTTACAACAGCAGTCTCACTTTAATAATTTAAATATTTTAGTTTGCAAATTTTATGTTTAGATTATTTTTCTAAAAAATTAAATTAGTTGAATATTGTGACATATTTAAACCAATTACATTTATTATTTTTAAAAATTAATAGCGCGATATGTACGGTTTATTTTTTTATGAAGATACATATAATTGCTATGATACTTAATAATATATTAACTTAATATTTTTGCATAAATAATTTATATACTGTAATCAATCAAAACCAACTAAGAGAAATTACCGCAGCAAACAATCGCTTTTTCTTTGTAACAAAAAAAAGAAAAAAAGAAACAAAGAAGAAGGTAGTATCATATTTTGACCCGACAACTAAATAAAGAGATCATATAAAGAAAAACAATGATAGTGGTTGGATCCTTAGTACTTAACCCCACTTATTATTGGAGTCAATTTTGTCCCTCGCTCTTTCTCTCAAGCTTCAATTTCCAAATAATAATAATAAAAAATGATAATAATAATTGATGGTGTCGACCAGACAAATCAACCACTCGAAGGTCATTCAGGGCTAGTTGGCCAAGTGTACCGATTAAGGAAGGGTGACCAAGCACTCACCCATCGACCTATGATTCTCTATGGATATTCAGGGATCCACTCCTGCAATTTTGCGGGCCAGTCGGATACACGAGGGGATTGAGTTGAAATATACGGGATCCTTCATGATCAAGTTCATAAAAACTCTTATAAATAAGCAAAGGCAACCTCGGTACAAGTACAAATTAGAACCTTTTACGTTTAGTCGATTATGATCAAAGGACTGACTTAAGCATCGGAGGGAATTTAGCCAACACCTGACCGGTGTCAGTTTTTGATTTTTGACATTTTAGGTCCAACTCTTTGGGATTCATAATCCGACCAGAGTGATTCCATCGTCGATGTATCATCAATTGGCGCCGTATGTGGGAACCAGTCTTCCTTTCTTTGGTACGCTCGATGGTAGAAACACGTGCCATGACCTCTAACAACAATCGCTAGCGCCCTCTAACAGCGAATGGCGCCACTGACCCACGCGTCGATCAACAACTGGCTGATCTGACTCATTTGGTCTAAGAATTGGCACAGCAGACAAGCCCTTCACCAGCGGTTCGAGGCTCAGGCAATGGGCCCCCCACTTGTCCAGGTAAGGCACCCAAGAGCTGGTGATGCTAACCTCGCTTCGGCTAACCTCGTCCCTCAAGACTAAGAAGTTATAGGTCAGCCTAACCCCGTTAATAATAATGTCAATCTAGCCAAAGAGCAAGGGGTTAAGGGAAATGCCAATGATCCCTACGACCGAGAGGAGGTAGATAGTTGGCAAATAGGTCCGGAGATGGGAGATCCTCACCGTGCAGGCAAGGCCTACCCAGACATTAGGTCTAAGGTCACCGCCACGATTAAACTGGAAATGAGACGAATGAGGGCGCAACTTCAAAATGTTATGGAAGCTGTGAAGGACAAGAAGGCTGGTAGCGTGGATGAGCTCATTGTGGCGCTGGGATTTTAAAAATGGTCAAAAATAAGAGAATTCAAAGATATTTAAAAAATATTTTAACACCTTAAAAGCCAAAATTTGACCATTTTTAAAACCCTCAAAATCCTGGTGCCACAGTATTTCCTGGCGACTCTGCTGGGGACTGATTTATAAAATCAAATAAGAGGGCTAGACTTGAAAACATTATTGGTTCTTAATATGTATTTCTAATTTGCATTTTCGCATGCATATGCATTGTTCTTCAAATCCCTCTGCCTTGTTGACCGGATGCTTAGAACGTTCATTTGTTTCGGAGATTATTGGGAAGACGGGTAAGCCTTACTAACTGTACGATTTCATAGGTGTAGTAAAAGAGCTCGAGCGTACTGTTTGACCATGTCCTGCACCACTCCAGGCATGGGAGGTATATACCCGGCTCTATTTATAAGGTACCCTATTTGATTGACCAAAATCGGCCTTTTGTATATAGTAGCTTAAAACCCCCCCCATTAGGTGCTGCTAGCCCTAGTGGGTTTATGTGTTTTCTTAATTGTATGTTTCGATTGCGTATTGTTAGGATTGTCTGTCCGGAATAGGCTAGTTCCTTTTTCGGGTTCGGCCCAGATTTTTCGTTATCCTTTGATTAGGTTAGTTTTTCGCCTTCGGGTTCTTACTCGGGTTTTGTTTTTCACCATGATCGGTTTTCACGCCGTAGTTTCCTTCTTGGGGTCATGCCCGTATTTTTCTTTGAAATCTCTAGGATAATTTCTCTCTTTCGGGTTCTTCCCGTGCTGATTAGTTCAATACCTCGATTTTTGTTTAGACTCGCTTTCTTCTTGCCCTTGTTAGATTTGTCTGAGTTAGTTTCGCTTCCCTACCATTATGCTTCTTAGAATCTTAGATCAAACTGGTCCCTTTGGCCTGGTGCTGTTTTCTTGCCGGAATGCTGCCCGTTAGAATCCTAGTTCGAAGCAGCCTCTTGAGGGTTAAAACGATTTTCCTGCTGGAATGCTATCCATTTCTCCGTTTAGATGAACCTCCATTCTAGAATTTAGTCAATCCCTTTTTTTTAGCTATCATTCTGGTCTTTGGGTCGTCCTATTGTTATGTTGCCAGTATGAGCCCGACAGGGGCATTGTTTCAACTTTCGTGTTTGTCTGCTTACAATTTGTTGTTTTGGGCATCTGAAATATTTGCTATCTGTCATTAGAATTTTATCCAAAAAGTATTTTATACTGGTCTTTATGCTTTTGGGAGTCTAGGTTTCTCTGTGGGTTTACCATTGGGCCAGGAAAACTACAGTCAAAACGCGTCTGGACGAGATCAGGATCGGGCAGACTTTGTAGGGTATTTGAACAGTCAGTTGAAATGGAAGAGAATGATGTAAACTTGACAGCTCTGATGAGAGCTATTACCGAGATACAGAGAGCTGTGGAGCAGCAGACTCAATCTCAAAACCAATGTTAGGCACAGATCCGGGCAATTTAGGCCCGTATGCCCGTTGTGAATGGACAGCAGGAAGATATCAATGAGAACGACGAAGACTTTTGGGACAATAATCAGGCACAGGATGCACCACAAGTTGCTATGCCACCTCGGGTTTCCCACTCGATGGCAGTAGAAGAAGATAACACTGCCTAATCTAGGGAATTCGCGCTGGCGGAGAAAATCGATCGAATGGAGAAAGTGCTAAGAAAGGCTAAGGGTGTAGAAGAATACATGCTGGATGTAAGTAGCTTATGCTTATTCCCAAATGCTAAACTGCCTGAAAAGTTTAAAATGCTGAAAATAGAGAAGTTTGACGGCACCGGAGATCCTCGTATTCATCTGAGGATGTACGTTGGAACTCTCTTCCCCATGAAAATTGATGATCAGCTCAAGGCCCAACTGTTCCACCGATCACTTTCTGGGGCCGCACAAATGTGGTTTCTCTCTTTGGAGGTGGCTAAGACCAAGACTTTGGAAGATATAACTATGGCGTTTATCAGTCAGTATGGCTATAATGTCTAACTGGATGTAAGCACCCGAAATAACTTGCCAAGAGAATCGGGAATCGTTTGTTGACTTCCTAACCCGATGAAGGGACAAAGCCACCAAAATGACAAACTGGCCCACTGAGAAAGAACTAGTGAGGATCGTGGTTAAGAATTTACAGTCTCCAGTAAAGCGGTACCTTATCACGCAGCTTCTTTTCACCTTTGAACAGCTGTTTGATGCCGGGGTACAGATTGAAGATGCCATATAATCTGGGGATATCGAAAAAGCCAAACCTAGCTAGAAACCAAGGAGGACATTCCCTGCAACCAACCAGAACCAATCTGCTGCCACCAGCCTCGTGTCTCGCCTGAACGAGGTGAATCTTCTAAACCCTTCATCCTCCGCACAACAATCCAACAATACCCAATAGTTAGACAACAACCAACAATAGCAAAGGCCAAGGAGGGTCTTCACTCTCCTCAACATTTCATTATCCACCGCCCTGAGTCGTCTCGTCGAGAAAGGGCTTATCAAGTCGTTGGACCCCATGCCCGTACCTAATCCCTTACCGCCAAGGTTTAATGCTTCTCAATACTACGCCTTCCACCAATGTCATGGGCATTTGACTGATAAATGTATGAGGCTGCGTTATGAGATCTAGAATCTCATTGACAACACAGTGATCTCTCCGCCGCCTGCTACTCCAAAGACGAATGTCACAACTAATTTCCTACTAAACCACGCTAAGCAGTCGGGGGTAAATTGCATAACTCTAGGGCATTCAGAAGATTCAAGCCGATATATATGTTCAGCATACCTGTCGCGTCCTCATGTTTCAGCAATTGAGGATCAGACAGCATGCTCATTTATTATGGTTAGAAATGGTTGAGACAGGATGGAGGAATGGAATGATGGAGCTTGAGAGTGGTATCAGACAACATTCCAAGCTAACCAAGAGGAAGAAAAGGAGTACAACGAAAAAAATGATTGGCTTTTGGATTACCCAACACGACCTTATGGTTTGGCTACGTGCTTGATGGAATTACTCTTCCCCAACTTTTTGAGGATGAGATATATGTCGACGAGATGTAATCCTATTGGCTGGTAAGGGTCATGTTGAAATCAGATAGGGCTGAGTAGACTAATTTTTGGGCTGCTCGAGAACAACACATGGATTACATCGGGGAAGACATCTGGGAAGAAGTTGACAATACGTGGGCTATTGAGGATGATGAGAAAAGAAGGGGAAGAGTAGTGGTCGGCGAGTTAGATGATTTGTGGGCATTTGAAAGCCCTTTGTGTATAGATGAAGAAAGACAGATCGAAGGTACAATACCGAGACTGTGGGATCCCGAGGATGGTGTGGAGCACTTAACTAGGAGTGGGTGGCATTTCAAGCCAACTTAGTTGGAGAAAGGACAGTCAAGCGGGAAAGAGAAAGAGAAAGAACAAGAAGAAGAGGATGATGCTGCGCTGAAGCAGCTCAAAAGGACACAGGCCAATGTCAGCATTTGGAGCTTATTGATGGCATTGCACAAACATAGACAAGCTGTGCTAAAGGTCTTGAACAAGGCCAGTGTTTCAATAGACGCAACCCCAGAGCAGCTTGTTGGACTAATCCTGCCAGCCTTATAACCAAAAGTCATCTCCTTTTCTGATAAAGATATGCTAGTAGAAGGAAATAATCACAACAAACCCCTGCATATAACCGTTAAATGCTTAGAAAAGTGGGTCCCGATGACTCTTATTGATAATGGGTCCGTGTTAAACGTTTATCCTCTTAGAACAACAGTTTGCTTGGGATTAAAGCCGAAACACTTCACACCAAGTAATCAGGGGGTCTGGGCCTACGACAACACGAGAAGAGATATGCTGGGCTTGGTATCATTTGCATTATCAGTAGGACCTCTGGAGACATCGGTCGAGTTCTACGTACTAGACATACTTGCTTCTTTTAACTTGTTACTAGGCAGGCCATGGCTATATGATCCGAATATCTAGGCAGTGCCATCGACTCTTCACCAAAAGCTAAAATTGATAAAGAATGGGACAGTTCTAACTATCCATGGAGAAGACAGCATCTAACCCCCAAGAGAAGAATGCTCAACTCTTTTAGAGGTTCAGCATGGTGAAGGGGACGTGCCGCTAAGTGGCTTCCGATTTGATGAAGCACCGGTTGTCCAGATGCTAATGAATGAAGAAGAGAGATACATCAACCCAAGGGCAATTACAATGATGAGACAAATGTCCTATTTCTCGGGCATGGGGCTAGAGCGTAAACAGCAAGAAATTCCCGAACCTGTCTAAGTATTGCCGGCTTCTCACCATTTTAGTCTTGGATACAAACCGACGGGAGAAGATTTCGAAGGGCCTAAAAGGGGATGGAAGGCCAATTATTCAGGAACTCTCAATAGGTATTTTGTTAAAGAAGGAGAAGACTTCCCGTACTGTGGCTTCCCAGCGCTATGGATCGACAAGGAAACCAACCAAAAGTTGCCAGGACTAGAGATATTCTTTGGCCATCAATTATCCGATACAGAAGAGGAAGAGATAGTAAAAGAGGAAGAGGAAAGAAAGAAGATTCAAGAGGAAGATTGGGTCGAAAAGCTCGATGGAATCGACATGGGAGTATTGTTCAATGAAAAGATGTCACAACTGCATGTAGCTGACCCAGATTGTTTCATGACGAGCTTCAGCACACTAGCCAACTGCATCCAGCTCATCATCGATGCGATTGTAAAGGAAGTGAAGAACTGGATCTTAGAGTCTTGTGATGTACATATTGTCTATTCTGAGTCCAAGTCTAAATCTGAGTCTGTGGTTGAGGGCACGTCTGTTTGTGCACCTCCCCTTGTTTATGCTTTTGAGTTTGTAATTCTATCTTCCTTCAATGAAATGAACAAAATTTCTGGTTACTCTGCTTTGTTTGATTTATTTCATACACTTTTTGATAATTTTGAATTCGACGAGGATATTTCCGAAGAAATAAAACTTTTAATAAAAAGAAAAAAAGAAATGCGTGCCTAACCAATAATTGAAGAAACTTTGTCAATAAATTTGGGTAATGAAACTAACCCACAAATGTACAAATTGGTTTTTCCTTATCCTTAATTGAACGAGAACAATTAATAATTTTATTAAAAGAAATTCAAAAATATATTTGTATGGTCTTACGAGGATATGCCCTGAATTGATCTTGACATTGTCCAACACCACATACCCTTATACCCTGATGCCAAACCGGTCAAACAAAAATTAAGACGAATTCGGCCAGAATGGGCTTTGAAGATTAAAGAAGAAGTTTCCAAACAAATTGATGTTGGATTCCTGATGGTAACTGAGTATCCAAAATGGGTAGCCAACATTGTGCCGATTTTAAAGAAGGACAGACGTATCTGAGTCTGCATGGATTCTCGAGATCTCAACAAGGTCAGCCCGAAAGACGATTTTCTTTTACTACACATCGACGTTCTGATAGACAGTACAATGGGGCACGCCTTGCTGTTATTCATGGATGGCTTCTCTGGATTACAACCAGATTCTCATGGGGCCCGAGGATAGAGAAAAGATGACATTCACTACACCATGGGGCACTTATTGTTATCATGTAATGCCGTTTGGTTTAAAGAATGCAAGGGAAACCTATCAGAGGGCTACCACTACTTTACTGCATGACATGATACATATGGAGGTCGAGGTATATGTGGATGATATAATAGTCAAGTCCAAGGATCGGGATGGTCACATTGTAGCACTGCGAAAGTTCTTCGAAAGGATTCAAAAATACAAGATGCGACTCAACCCACAAAAATGTGCCTTCGGGGTTACCGCCGAAAAAATGCTTAGATTTATGATCACTCAACGGGGTATCGAAGTGGATTCTTCAAAGATTAAAGCAATTTTAGAAATGCCTCCACCAAAGACCAAGCGAGAGGTTAGGGGCTTTCTAGGTAAGATACAATTCATCAGTCGGTTCATCGCAAAACTAACAACTACCTGTGAGTTGCTTTTTCGTCTACTAAAGAAAGGAGTTGAGTTTGAATGGGATCAGAAATGCTAAGATGCCTTTGATGCCGTACGATAGTACCTACAAAATCTACCTGCTCTAGCTCATTCCAAACCTGATAGGCCACTGATCCTTTATTTATCAGTGACTGATTCAGCTATAGGATGTATGTTGGCACAAGAAGGTGAAACTGGAATCGAAAAGGCTGTCTACTACTTAAGCAAGAAGATAACAGGATCAGAAATAAGATACACAGCACTGGAAAAGACATGTTGGGCCTTGGTTTGGGCCTCCCAAAAATTGAGGCATTACATGCTGTCTTTCACAGTGAATATCATCTCCCGGATGGACCCGTTAAAGTACCTGTTTGAAAAGCCGACACTGACAGAAAGATTGGCTCAATAGTTCCTGTTTCTATTAGAGTTCGATCTTAAATATGTCACCCGAAAGTCAGTCAAGGGCAGGGCAGTGGCAGAATTCCTAGCCGATCAACCAGTTGAAGGGGTGAAGACACGGAGTTCTAGTTTCTTGACGAACAACTGATGAAAGTCGGGGATGACAAGTGGACTCTACATTTTGATGGCGCGTTCAATCAATATGGCCATGGAACAGGAGTCCTTCTTGTCACTCCTGACGAATCACACGTCCCTTTATCTTTAAAGCACAATTTTGAAGTTACCAACAATTAGGCTGAGTATGAAGCATGTTTAGCTGGATTGGAGGCAGCCTTAGAATTAGGGGCAAGAAAGCTGGTAGTCATCGGAGATTCAGCACTGGTGGTTTCACAAGCGAGAGGAGAATGGAAGGTCAGGGACATGACATTGATTCTCTACCATCAAGAGCTAGAGAAGCTGATACCGTGTTTTGAATCAGTGATATTTACTCATGTGCTAAGATTGCAGAACAAGTTCGCCGACACACTTGCCACCTTAGCATCCATGATTGACATACCGTTCGGGGTCAGAATGAGGCCCTTGATAATTGAACAGAAAAGAAAGCCAGCATACGAGACAACAGTCGCAATTGAGGATAGCATCAACGACCTTCCATAGTATTTTGATATCCAAAACTTCGTGAAGAAAGGAGAATATCCCAAGTTTGCTAGCAAAAGGGACAAAAGGGCAATACGAAGACTATCGGCACAATTCATCCTTTGCGGAGGAAGACTGTACAAAAGAGGGCATTCTGGGGTCAATAAGCTATGCGTTAACACTGAAGAAGGGCAAGAGTTGATGAAAGAGATACACGCGGGAGTCTGTGGACCACACATGAGTGGAAACATGTTAGTCAAGAAAATCCTACGACAAGGATACTTTTGGATGACAATGGAGACAGACTGTATACAGCTCGTGCGAAGGTGCCATAAATGTCAGATCCATGCAAACCTCATGCACGTTCCCACATCTCAGCTGTATAACCTGACGTCATCATGGCCATTTTCAGTGTGGAGCATTGATGTAATCGGCAGGGTAACACTGAAGGTGTCAAATGGGCTCGAATTCATTTTAGTGGCCATTGACTACTTTACCAAGTGGGTGAAAGCAGCCTCTCCTTCAGTATTGAAAGCCTCCCATGTTGCTAAGTTCATCAAGCAAAACAACATTTGTCGGTACGGGGTCCCTCATGAGGTCATCTTGGATAATGGCTCACATTTCTAAGGAGAAGTCTTAGATCTTTTTGAAGAATACCAGATAGTGGCTCACAAATCCTCACCATATCGGCCGCAGACCAATGGAGTAGTAGAGGCAGCAAACAAGAACATCAAGAAAATCCTACAAAAGACGATCAACTCACATAAGGATTGGCCGAAACATCTACCATTTGCACTTTCGGGATACATGACGTTGACTAGAACTTCAACAGGAATTACACCATACTCTTTAGTGAGCGAGATGGAAGCCGTGCTTTCCATTGAGGTGGAAATCCCTTCGCTAAGAGTAGTGGCCGAGGCTAGTATTTCAGAAGCAGAATGACAGAAGAACCAAATGGAAGAGTTGCTTCTATTTGATGAAAGAAGGCTGCAGACTCTATTTCATGTACAAGGATACCAAAGGAGGATAGCCTGAGCATTCAATAAGAAGGTCAAGACCCGGGATCTCAGAGAGGGAGATTTGGTTCTTAAGGAAATCAGAGCTCCTATCTTCAACCCGAGAGGTAAGTTCAAGCCAAATTGGTCTGGGCCGTTTCTAATCAAAACCATCATGACCGGTGGTGCAGTCATCATTATGGATTTGGATGGTAATGTGTTCTCTACTCCAGTTAACCTCAATCAGCTCAAAAAGTACTATTCTTAAGGTAAAAATAAAGGTAAAATGAAAGCTCGCTGAGTTAAAAACTGAAGAAGCAACTCAGGCAAAAGTTAGAGCAGTCTGCAAGGTCGAATACCCAAAAAAGCGACCTTGGCAAAAGTTAGGGCATCAGAAAAGGAGAGCGTCAATACTCGAGATTAAACCAAGCCTGAACTACGTTATGGCATGATTTCATCTTTTTGGGATACGTAGGCAATTTCTTTTAAGAAGTTCGGTCACATTCTTTGTTTTTAACCATATTAGAATTTGAGTAAGACCAATGCAATTTAACTTTTGAATTTTGATAATAAAGTCATTTAATTGGATTAAAAAACTTTGGATAAATTTGAACTATATTAAACATAAAGCGGGAGCTTTCATTACTTTGATCAGAGTTATAAAGTTTTGAAAATTAAAGGGAGGGCGCGCAAGTCCCAAACTCTACAAACAAAAAGAAAAGCTCTAAAATCTTTAAAACAAAGCAGGAGGCCTCAAATCCTCCTCCTTTTTGCTGATTTTTTTCCTTCTTCTGTATCCTTCTTCTCCCTATCTTGCATCAGCCATGTCTTGTACTCGACAGAAAGCTCGGGATACTTCAGCTCCTGTATCTCCATCTGTGAATGAGACGGCCAAGAATTCTGATACAATGCTAGAAATGGGGCCCGTAGTGCAGATGAAAACAAGCGACCTCAGATATTGTGAGGAATGACCTGACTATAACCAAACTACTGCATGATCCGACAGGGATAATAAAAAGTAGTCTGACGTAGACCAATCAACAGGACACCAGAGTGATCCATGGTAGTCAAAGTCATGGCAGGGATCCACCACCAGGGGCACTGCCAAGTAATATTTAGGCCAGTCAGAGAAGAAAGGTACTGTCGCCAGGCTACTTTGGTGTTGCATATCTGATAGTAGGGGCGATAAAGGAAAGCTGCAGCACTGTGCCTGTCAGTAGGTGGTTTTTGTACAAGATTCACCTTCTCCATCAGCCAGATCTATAGCAAAAGTTAGAACAATGAGAGAAAAGCCCGTAGTGTGACAAAAAGTTTGGTGAAAAGTAAGATTTTGAGCTTACCTGAAGAAGTAAAGGGCTGCCAGCAAAAGTAGTGGTCTCACCACGATGAACAGCATCTAAGCCCAGTAGTGTCTCGGCCAAGACAAGTGGTACAAATTCCTTTCCCATCAACATCTAACCAGCAATGTCAACCAGTGCGCAACTAACTCGCCCATCAGATGGAACAAGAAGATACTGGGCAAGAAGGTAGAAACAAAGTGCGTAGCGTCGCCACAGCTGAAAATCGAGGTCACTAAGGTCACCGGTAGGACGAAGTCTGTCAATGATCCAGGGCATGTCAAGACAGTCATCCTGTGTCAGAAGAGAGCCCTCTATCCTAGACAGACCACAATGTTGTATCACTTGCGGCCGAGCCAAAAGGGAGAGAGTGGGAACAACAACAGGATTCTGTGGAGTCAAGTTCAAAATAGTAGCAAACTCCTCCACAGTGGGGCATAGTTCTTCGAGGCCAAATCGAAAGACGTGGGATTGTGGGTCCCATAGCTGAGTAGCTGCTATCAACAAAGGTCCGTCAATCTTTATGGCTATGAGAGAAAATAAGGATTTGATACCAAAAGGGGCAAAGTTCAAACGCTCAATATGGGAGAATATCTCAATCCATGAGGAAAGGGGACTAGCCATCTGAGTAAGAATAATAGAAAATGGGGCCTCCAGGACTGTATTTATAAGGCATGAAAAGGCAGGGGATCGAAAAAGCAGAAAAAGTACAGTCAATGTGGCGACCGCCATCTTGGAGTAGGCATCCACCAACTTGAAAGGGCACCGTACAGTGACATTAAACCTTTGACCAGGTGATCGCCATATTGGATTGTGGCGACTGCCATGTCAGTTTTGGTGAAAGTGGCGACCACCAGGTTTAAACATGGTAGGTGTGCGGTTAGTGTAATTTTTGACATTTGTATTATGCATCCATAATAATTTGAGCAGCAAGTACAAAGTAAGCCATACAATACAGATAAATATCAGGCAATAAATGGCACGAAGGCCCAAAATGCATCAGAAAATGATAAAATGTAACATAATGTAAACAGGGGCACCCAGGCCCAATAACTAATAACAGGGGCACAAAGGCCTATAAATGTGCCAAGTTGGGGCACGTAGGCCCGTGAAAACCAAAATATATAATAAAGAAGGTGTATCTTGAAATAAATAAAGCTGGGGGGAGCTCTCTCTCTCTCTTTCTTAGTCGTGCCTCGGGCAGACTCGACGGGAAGAAGAATCGACCTCATCTGAGCTGTCATCCTCAAAGAGTCTGTCAAAATCATCACTGTCATCTCTGTCATCTGAAGAAGAGGATACGACTCTGGAGCGACTCCAGGCGGAAGAGACAAATCCTCAAGAGCGGGCTCTAGAAGAGGCAGCACGAGATCCACGACCTCGAGCTGGGGGCAGAGCGGGAGCCTGGGGAGGTACTATTCTGGTAGCCAGTACTAGAGGCTGTTAGAGGAAAACAAGGATCAGAGTAGAATACCAGAAAGTACAGAAAGGATAAAAGAAGATATGAGATACTCACGATGGCCACCAGTGTGAAGGTAATGCCAACTGCTCAGATAGTGGCATCTATCTGTCGGATCAGTGCTCTCAGGCCGGTAACCATCAGCATCATGTAGTCCAACCAAGCCTGATCAATTTGCAAAGGGAAAAAGAGAACAGTTTAAGAAAGTTAGATAAATAAAACATGATATAACTGAAGGAAAGGTTGAAGACAAACCTGGCCGATCTCTGCCCTGAACTCCGGTGCAGGTGGGATAGGAATCGGCATAGGGATGGGAAAGCCATATGCCACAGTTTGAATCTCCCAGAGAATCTCTGGGCCTCTCATCCCTTTGGTAGCCTCATCAGCAACTCCAGCAGCAGCTCCGGCAGCACCAGCATCGACAACCTCCAGTTATATCAGGTTTTACTTATCCAACTGTGCCCGAGCCCAAGTTGTGTAGTCTCCCTCGGCCACTAACAACTCTGAGGTCGAAATCCCCACCAGCTCTAAGAGTAAATCGACTCGGCCTAAATGATCGATCCGATGCATTTAGGCTGGAGGAACCATTGGTATTCAAAAGTGATCAAGGCCGAGTGATTAGCGGACCACTCGCTCCCCAAGATGATACTCCCATCCGAATGGATCCTTCAGCAAGATACGCCTTGTAGCAACATCGCGGCTGCGCATCAAATTTGCGCCGGCCCGATCCTCTACTCCCTACCAGACATCCCAGTGAACCTGCAAGAGTACAGTGAACAGTGTAGTATATAGTAACCGTTAAGCGGTAAATGCATTACAGTATAAGGATCAGTAAATGAAATACAGTGATCAGTGTGCAGAACAAAGTATAGTATAGTGCAGTGAAGTGAACAGTATAATGCAGAGAGTAATGAACAGTAAGCATAAAGTAAGGATACTTGGTCAGGAGTTAGTCGGTCTAAGGACACCCGAAAGCGGTCTATGTCCTTCCCTCTAGCCTTCTTCCCCTTTAGGCCTCGGGACTATCGGGCCGCTTAGAGAATGACTAGAGGGTCTGTCGCAGAGTTCGCCGGAACGTGAAGCCCGAGAAACTCATAGGTCCACAGTTGTAAAGAAGAAGATGTCAGCCAACAAATAATGGATGAAGAATGAAAATGAATGGAAAAAGGGTATAAACTAAGCGAACGAAGAGACTTGGTTAAGACGAGCTAGGGCACTCAGGTAGTGTAAATGGACGGTGTTCTCCTTGTTCAAAAACAAGGAGGAACTGAACATGTACATAAAAAATCCTCGGGCAACCCACTCGAAGTTGCGAGACTCGGTGCACTGGAAATGGAAAAAACGGTCGAGGAACCAACTGTATCTAACTCGGTGCCGGTCTATTTGCATAGATACAACTCCAAGCAAGTGCATCAAGGTATCGACAGAGCGAGTAATGGTGGGGTCGAATGGAATAGGGGCACCACCGACGCTGATACCGGTGATGAGAGCGTAGTCGAGAGGCGTCTAGGTAGCGTCAAAAGTGGTAAAGTGGATGGTATTGGTGGTATCCCACCATCGCTCCGATAGGGCCATCAGCCAGACCCGATCATTACTCGTCCTACCCAACAGGGGTATGAATCGAGCAAAACTGGAGGCATCAACATAGGCCCGGCTAGGAACAATGAGGGCATCATACCACTTCAATACCTCTCCAGAGGCAAAACCTCTAAAACCTTTGACAAAGTGACCAACCTGAAAAGAGAAAACAAACATAGGGTACAGAAAGAACAGATCAAGCACATCAAATATGCAGTAGAAAGCAATGAAAAAAACCCTGGGTTCTTTTAAGCCCTAGACAAACTAGGCACCCTAAACCCTGGTACGCCAGGAAAATCTTGCACGTCCTAGTAAAAGGCCAGGAATCCTAAGCCCTGGTATCCCAGGCAAATCCTCTTAATCCTAGGTTCGTGTGTAAAAGACGATCCTTTGGTTTTGCATGTCCTAGTAAAAGACTAGGGACCTCAAGCCCTGGCGCGCCAGGCAAATCTCTATCATTTTAGGTTAATCATTCTTCTAAAAAAAAATCTCTATTTCATCTGATATTTGTGTTTTGCCCATTTTGCTCTAATTTTCTAAATTTTTTAAAAATTTGCCTCAATTTTGTAGGATTTTTTAAAAAAATTTCTTAATTTTCTATGAATTTTTTAAAATTTGTCCCGCTTTTCTAATATTTTTTTCTAAATTTTCTAAGAAATTTTCAAAATTTTTCCTAATTCTTCCTAATTTTCTAAGATTTTCCAAAAATGCCCCTTAATTTTCTGGGATTTTTAAAAAAAAATTTTGGATTTTCTAAAATTTTTTAGGTTTTTTAAAAATTTTCTTTAATTTTCTAGAATTTTTAAAAAATTTCTAGAATCTTGTAAAATTTTCTGAAATTTTCTAAAATTTTTTAGAATTTTCTAAAAGTTTCTAGGATTTGCTCAATTTTTTGAAAATTTTTCTCAATTTTCTAAAATCTCAAATTTCTAGGATTTTGATTGATTTTCTAAAAATGTTCCTCAGTTTCCCCTAATTTTGTGAAAATTTTGAAAAATTTGCCCCAATTTTCTAAAGACCTTTGAAAAATTTTCTCTGATTTTTCTAAGATTTTTGAATAAAATTTTCTAAGAATTTTTTGAAAAAAAAACAGTTTCCTTATTTTCCTAAGATCGTTGAAATTTTTTTTCTAATTTTTCTAGGACTTTTTTTGAAAAACTCCATTGATTTTCTTTCTCTTAATTCTCCTAAATTTTTTAAAAATGCCTCTTAAGTTTTTATTTTTAAAAAGTTTGCCCTCGATTTTTTGACAAAATTACCTCTAGTTTTCTAGAATTTTTTTTTGATAAAAATTATTCATTATTTTTCATACCCCAAAAATAAAAACAAAAATCCCCCTCTTAGTTTTTTTTTGTTTTTCCTAAAAAAAAGAAAAAAAAATTTCAAGCCTTGCCCCTTTTATTGTTTGTTCAAATCCTAGTATTCATACTATTTTAATCTCCATTTGCACGGGTACCTAAATTAAGATTTTCAGTCCAAAATCTCACATATCATTCATCATTATCAACATCATCAAAATACATCATCATCATCACATAATCACATATCATCAATTGGGAATCCTAGGTATGCGTCTACGTTTGATATACCATATAACATGCTATAAGTTCAGAAACTTACCGATGGGCGCTGGCGAGAAATATGGTGGTCAAGCTCCCGCAGAAGAACGTCTGCTGCAACTGCGTCGGTGAGAAGGTCATAATGCCTCATCCCACGTGGAACTAGGCGATGGGGTACCAGAGCATATATGTGCGGGTCGAAGGGTGCTGGATGACCCTCCCCGGCATGAGGGTCAAGAAAATTAGCCACCTCAGCCTCAGCAGCACCATCCGCAGCTTCCTGTACCGCGACAGCTGCTCGTGCCTCCTCCTTAGCAGCTCGGCGGGAGGCACGCTCCGCCTCGAGTACAAGAGCGTCCATCGCAGCAGAAGGCTGCGTGGAGGTGACCCCACCAATAGGAAACTAGAAGTCATACCTCCGAGAGCCCCCGTGGAATAACTCCCAACAGCGGAGGGGCCCTGTCGTGCCCCCGGGTCATCATCCCCATGGTCTTGGCTCGCCATGAAGGGAAAAAAAGATCACAAACAATAAGTTGAACATCGTGTGAAATGGTTTGGAAGCAAAGGAAGCGAGAGAGGGTTGAGAGAGAACCGAGAGAGAGTAAAAGGTTAGAGAGAGAAAGTGGAATGAGAGGAATGAGCCACACCCGCGCGACCTAGGGGCCTTATGCGCGTTTTATCATGGCGGTCGCCATGTTACATGTTAGCAACCGCCAAGTTTCTCAAAAGACACATGGCGATTGCCATGTTGGGAGGGTTTTGATCTGGTGACCGCCGTGTCAGACGGATTTGGTCTCGGCGGTCGCTAAGTTGTTAGCAGTCACATCTTTTTTTTAGGGTTTTAGAGGGGCTGTTTGGGGGCTTTTGTTATTTGTGTGTGTTTATTTGATTTTCTTTTAGTACGATTATTTTATTGGCATGTTTATTTTAGGAGATTATTTTCTTTTTTGTATGCATTTACAAAATATTTTGTTAGCAAAAATAATTTTTCTTAAAAATAATTCTCCTTATTTTGTGTTTTTCTAAAAATAAATCTTGAGATCTTTTCAAAAATAATTTCAAAATCCTGGGTATTTTTCACAAATATTTCAAGAAAATTTTTGTGTGTGGTTTTCTCTTTCCGATAAATTTAATTTTCAGCCGTAAGCTGGTTTTTAGTCTCGCGCATCATCCCGAGTTTTTAGATTTTAACTCGACCTATTAATTCGTGATCTCTCCTTTCGATAAATTTAATTTTAAACCGTAACTTAACTTTTAATTATTTTTTATCTCGCACTTCGTCCCGAATTTTTAGGTCTTAACTTGATCTATTAATTCGTGGTCTCTCATTCCGATAAATTTAATTTTAAGTTGTAACTTGACTTTTAATTATTTTTATCTCGCGCCTCGTCCAGAATTTTTTGGTTTTAACTTGACCTATTAATTCGTGGTCTCTCCTTCCGATAAATTTAATTTTAAGTCGTAACTTGACTTTTAATTATTTTTATCCCAAATTTTTAGATATTAACTTGACCTATTAATTCGTGATTTTCTTCCGATAAACTAAACTGACTCCTCGATCATTCTTATGACCCTAAACTGACTATTCGATCCTCCTCGTGATCTTAAACTGACTCATCGGTCCTCCTCATGACCTTAAACTGACTTCTCGGTCCTCCTCATGACCCTAAACTGACTTATTGGTTCTCTTCATGACCCTAAACTGACTCATCGGTCCTTTCACGACTTAAAACTGATTGATCATTTTCTCGGTCTGTGCTATGACCTCAGAACTTTCTTGCATTATACATATTTGCATTGCAATGTACCTGTCATGCATCATGATTAGGCTTATTTTACATTCTTGCATTTTACCCCAGGAACTACGTTTTGGTCTGATCCCTCGTAAATGGGTACGTAGCCAGCCCGATGAAAATTCAAGTACGACCAACATCATATGCATGCTTGTGTGTTTGTGGCCTAAGATTGACGGCTTGATCAAATGGATGTTGTCTCTAGATCTTTGATATAACCTGCAACACGTGTTGCTATGCAAGTTATATCAAAGAGGGGCAACAGAGTCGCCAGAAAATACTGTGACCCCGGGATTTTAGGTGTTGTGAAAATGGTCAAGAATAAAAGAATTCAAAAATATTTAAAAAATATTTTAACACCTTGAAAGCTAAATTTTGAAAACTCTTTTTGTTGAAAATAGAATCACCACTTAGTTTTTGAGAAAAGTTAAGAAAAATAAAAATGGTTACTGATATTTAAAACGCTAACCAGAGAAAGAGGGTTCGAGGGTTAAGGTACGAATCAAGAAAGGTTTTAGGTACCCCATTCGTCTAACCGTAAGGTTGACCTCTACTAATCATCATTGGTTTTTTAATAAGATTTTTTAAATACATGCAAATAAAGAAAGTGGAGGCAAAGAGAAAACATTCAAAATTAAATACGAAAAATACATAATATAGGTATATAGAACGCCAAATAAAATAAGTATCAAAAGAAAAATTCTAAGTCCTACGACATACAATTTCTAGGCAAAAGATACATGAAGCAAACCCACATGTAATATTATTAAGATAAACCAACTATCATGATTTTGCATAAAAGAACAAAAATATGCTAAAAATTATTAAAATTACCTAAATATAGATTACGAACAAAATAAGCTAAATTATTCTAAGCATAATACTAAACAAACATATAAAATATGCATATTCTTAAACTATCAAAAGTATAACTAAAATAAAAGCATGTAAAAATCTTATATTAAAAGTTTACTAAAGAAAAATAATAAAACCTAATGACAAGTGTTTTATGTACTAATATGAAAAGAAAATATTTAAAGATTTAACTTGAAAGAAAAATAAATAAAGGAAAAACTTACAAAAGAAAAATTAAACCAAGATAAGAAGGTTTAGAAAATGCTATTAATAGAGGAAACCGAACAATTCACTTTTTATATTTTAAAAGAGATAACAGAAAATAAAAGAGAAGAAAATTACACTTAAAAAGAAATATAGTTTAAAGGTTTTTTTTTGTGACTTTTGAGTTTAAAATAAAAAAATAAAATAAGTACAATGAAAAGAAAATAAAGCTATAGAAAAAATAGAACTTTATAAGAAAAATAAATACCAATATTAAAAGAAATACTAGTAAATAAAAATTAAACTAACATTAAAAATAAAATAAAATGGAGTATTATAAGGAAATTAAAGTTAAAAATAAAAGGACAAAAAAGTTAGAAAAGAAAATTACACTACTATTAAAGAAAAGAAAAAGAAGATGAAAAATAAATGCTTGAAAAGAACTATTAAGCTAATATTAAAAATAAAATAAAATAGAACATTAGTATTAAATGAAAAAAAAAAAGAAATACTAGTAAAGAAAAGAAAGAAAAAAGGAAAAAGGAACTATTAAAAGAATTTTAAACTAATACTTAAAAAAAAAAGAAAAATAAAATAAAATGATAGAACATTTAACTAATGCTAAAAAGGACATTAAATTAATATTACCAAAAAAAAATAAAAATAAAAATAAAAGCTAGTGAAAGAAATTAGATTAATGCTAAAAAGAGAAATTAAATACAACTATTTAACTCAAATGTGATTGTAGTATTAAAAACTACATTCACATTAATGTAAGTGTATTATTCTAACAATTAACAATATTAACAAGTTATAATTGTTAGAAATGTTAGCACTATTTAATGATTTGTTAAGCTTAATAATGTAAGTAAAGTAAAACAACTAATATTCAAGTAAACAAATAAGCAGGCTAAACATAATTAAACAAGCTAAATATATTCATTAAAGATGAATTCTAATGATTGAAACAATTATACAATGTAAAAAAAGTAAGACAATAAAATTAATTCGGCCACTCTAAAGAGGTAGAAAATGGAGTTTAGAAAGACCGGAGATCCAAACTAGGTGCCTGGATCGCTAAAGAATCCTTAAGTCGGGGAATGGCAATTCGATCCTCGAGCAATGATCCAAGCTAAGGTTTCAGGACTTCGGTAGGATTTCGGTGTCGGTATTTCTGCAGGGTTTTGGCGTCGGGACTCGGATTGCTTGGCAGATCGGTAGAGCTTCTCTCACTAAACCTCTCTCTTAAATTCTATCCTCAAAATGTACCAGGGGGTACTGTATTTATAGAACTCTTCAACCAATGGGTGCTGCCATATTTTGGGACATGTCAGGCCATTTGGAGTTGGCGGTCACCAGATTCGAGGCGACGGTCGCCATGCTTAAGAAAGGTTCCACAACATTCTATTGGCGGTTGCCATAATGCAAGTGAGCAGTCGTTAGGTTGGAGGTGGCGATCGTCACTTTTGGCTAGGGTTCCCAAGAGGTTCTATTGATGGTCGTCGCAATGAACATGGCGGTCACCACATTGGGAATGACTTGCATAGCAAGTTATCGGTGGTTCAACATAATTTCATTGGTTTAAAGGTTCTAGGTTCAAATACTGAGCTTGGATCACTTCCCGAGGATCGAACTGAAGCACAATTCCAACTGTTTTCATCATCGCATTTACCTAAGATTGGGTGGGGTCAATTTGGGATGTCTACACTCATACAAAGAGCTGGCCTCCCTTTTTCCCGAGTAATCATGATTGAGCCCTTGCCATCGAAGTTCAAGATCCCCCAGATGAAGGCCTTTGATGGGACGAAAGACCCCTTGGATCACTTGGAGACCTACAAAGCCTTCATGCACCTGCACGCAGTTCCAGATGAGATATGTGTCGAACATTCCCCATTACATTAAAGAGGTCAACTCACATTTGTTTCAGTTGCCTCAAGCCAGGATCCATTAACACTTTCAACCAACTTAGCAAATTGTTCAGAAGGCACTTCATCGGAGAACAGAGGCAGCACCAATCGGCCACTTACCTGTTGAACGTTAAACAAGCTAACGGAGAATCACTTAGAGACTATGTGTCCAGGTTCAACGTAGAAGCACTCCAGGTGGATACGTAGACAACAAAGTGGCTCTGATCGCGTTCATGGTGGGACTATAGCCCACAAAATTTTTGTTTTCTCTGTTTAAGGCACTGCCTAAGAGTATAGCCGAGCTGATGGCCAGGCCCAAATGCATATGAACGCAGAAGACACGATGAACGCGCGAAAAGATAAAACTAGACCCGGGCAAGAAAAGAAGTTCAAGCACCATCGACCGAACGACGTTGACCAACTACGAAGGCCAAGGGAGGATGAGTGGGGAAATCTCTGTCACTCAGATAGTAAGAGATCATGACTCCCCTCTAGCCAGTTCGAGAGGTACACTCCCCTGAACACCCCCATTGACCAGGTTCAGTTGCAAATACGTGACGACCTCGACCTGAAGTGGCCGAGGAAACTGAAAACAACACCATACCGAAGGAACCAAGACAAATACTGTCGTTTTCACAAGGATCACGGGTACAACATGGAGGATTGTTTCTACCTAAAGGAGCAGATAGAGGCACTAATTCGGAGGGGCTGGCTACGCCGGTTCATGACCGATCGACTAGGCAAGGAAGAGCCACAGAAAGCACGAGAAGAGCCTCTGACTAATCGAGAAATCGCCGGTGAGGTTCGAGTAATATCCGCCAGGCTCGCTGGAGGAGGAATACCATCTCGTCAAGAAAGGCCCTTTCGAGAAAATTGAAAGCGGAGATGCCGATGGAGGTCTTCACTACCACTCATTCAGTCAGAGGCTGAATGGACTTCAGAGAAGAGGTAATCACCTTCTTGGAGAAGGACGGGGAAGGGGTTTAGCATGCCCATGACGACCCCTTGGTGTTCACGATGGTGCTGGCCAATTACCGTATACGGCGAATATTGATAGATAACGGGAGCTCAGCAGACATCTTATCCTTGCAGGGTTTTGATTAGCTCAACATTAACAAAAATTGATTAACCCCAATTAGGTCCCCCATGGTTTAGTTCACTGGGGAGCGGGTTAAGCCCCTTGGAGCGATTGAGCTACCCCTGACCATGGGGGCTAGCCCAAACCAATCTACTCGGCAGGTTACATTCTTGGTGGTTGATTGCCCCTTAGCGTACAATGCCATACTGGGGAGAGCAAACCTTAACCTCTTCAGGGTGATCACCTCCATGTCCAGCCTAACCATGAAGTTCCCCACCCCACATAGGGTCGGGCAACTTAAGACTGATCAGATTATAGTAAAAGAATGCTACGCCACCTCTCTTAGGAGACCAAAGACTAAGGAATCGCTGACCATTGAAACCTTGCAGTCTCAGGAACAAACCAATGGGGAGAGGCCCGAGTCGGTAGAGCAACTCCTGGGCCTCCCCCTTTATGTCGACCGACCGGACCAAAAGGTATTCGTCAATAGCCTTTTACCCGAATCCGAACAGATATAGTTACTACAGTTTTTGTAACAGCATCAGAAGGTGTTTGCCTGGACGCATGAAGATATGCGAGGCATATGAGCAGAAGTCATGGAGCACAGACTCAACATGAACCAACCTATTGGCTAGTCAAGCAGAGGCCAAGAACCTTCGCCAAAGAACAAAATGAAGCAATCTTCGCATAAGTCAACAAGTTGCTAGAGGCAAAATTCATCAAAGAGGTACAATACCCAGACTGGCTAGCAAATGTCAATCTAGTAAAGAAGCACAACGGCGTTGGAGGCAAACTGCTAAGATCATTGATTTGAATATGATTTTTTGAAAAAAAATTACTAGACGGGCAATCGCCAAAATAGGATCCAGTTTAAAATCTTTTAATGTCGAATGATCAAAATAAAACCTGTACTCCCAAAGTTAGATTTGGGATTGTACCTTTCGAAATCTGGTAGATTGATTTTGGTTACTGCAATAATCACGAATGTGAATCCTTCGCGTTGAAGCCCCGATTAAGCTTTCTACTGTATTATCGATGTGAGTCACGAGCGTAGAGTGGGCTACGATCCTTCATGATTTTAAACCTGCTAAACTAATTACAATAGGGAATACGTGAAAACCCTAATCTTCAAAGACGATTTATGATTTATGTTTAGCATAATCGCATATATATATGGCTATAACAGGGACCTATGGAGTAAACATGACTTGTGCTTCTAATGTAATTATGGAAACCCACTTGCCCCTGAGGCAATTTCATAAAAATATAAATTACAACTCATACCACAAAAGAATTGTAATTTCACTCCCAGCCATATTCTCAAAATCGATTATTCGAGCTCATGTTATTAAATGCTTAACTCATCTCCCCACGTTAAGATTTTTGATACCCGCCAATTAAATTTAATTACTGACAATTTAATTTAATCAGCTTCTTAAAATTCCTTAAGCTCTTCCACTTAACTTATTTGCCGGCCGGATAATTAAATCCACCTATAGGGTTTGGCCAAGTCAAAACTTATAAGCTTCCCTAAGGAAGTATCGTCAATTCCGAACAATCGGGACGTGAATTCCGTGAATAATTAATATTCACCATATAATTAATATCGCTATCCAACTCACCAGGACTATTGACCAATAAAAAATCGCACACTCTAATGAATCAAAATAACGAATATTAAATATACGCAAATAATAATTATTTCGGGATTAAGAGCATAAGCACTCATAATAACCTTGAGGTGTGAATTAATTTATATAGTCAGTATAAAATTAATTATCCCAATGTAGTCATATTCAATACACATAAAGTGTACTAACACAGAGAGTCGGAATAATAAACGACGTAATTATCTATTCCTTGTAACAAAGACAGGCCTACTAAAATTCTGTAGTACAGTCGTACCGATGGTTTGTCTATTTTCATCTAAACTATGAATAAAAGCTTATATTCTGTAAGAATCTATAATCTGGTCTTCTTTGTGTAAGTCGTACTTTACACACCAGATTAAATACTGTACAGAATAAATGACAACCTTGTATAATATTAAAAAAATGATATTGCATTCATTACTCATTAAGATTCTCATAAAATAAAAAAATAATTTTATTAAAAATAAAATTAAATACTAAGACCAAATAAAATTTATAATTTTTAGTACATAACCCTAACAATTCCCTGATACAATCTTGGTCAAAGCAACATCACCTCTCTGTACAATTTCTCATATCAGGTGATACTTATGCGCAATGTGTTTTCCTTTTTTGTGAACTCTTGACTATTTCGAGTTTGCAATAACTCCGCTATTGTCACGATAAAGTGTAATAGTAGATTGAACTGAAGGCACCATATCTAGATATAAGAAGAAGTTCCTGAGCCAAACGGCCTACTTGGCTGCTTTAGAAGCTGCCAAGTACTCGGCCTCTATGGTATAATCAGCAATACATGACTGCTGATACTCTTTCAACTTATAGCTCCACCTCCTAATGTAAACACATATTTTAAGATAAACTTACGAGAATATATGTCTGACTGAAAGTCTAAGTATGTGTGCCACAAAGGTACTAGACTATCTATCTGGTAAACCAACATATAATTCATAATCCTTTTTAGGTACTTAATTATATTCTTTACCATAGTCCAATGCTCCTACCCTGGACTAGACTGATACCTACTAACCATGTTAACGACAAAGCAGATGTCGGGTCTGGTACAAAGTATAGCATACATTAGGCTTCCTACTGCCAAAGCATAAGGAATCGCCTTCATCTTCTTTACCTCATCAGGTGTCTTAGAACGCTGATCCTTGGATAGAATGATTCCATGCCTGAAAGGGAGAAACCCTTTCTTGGAATCCTGCATGCTAAAACAAGAAAGGATGTTATCGATATACTTTGCTTGTGACAAGTCGCACATCTTTTGTTTTTGATTTCGTAAAAGCTTGATCCCAAGGATGTGACTGGCTTCTCCCAAGTTCTTAATATCGAACTACCCAAATAACTATACTTTTACCGAAGATAACACCCCCATATTATTTCTGATGAGCAAAATATCATCTACATAAAGTACTAGAAAGACCACCACGCTTCCGTCATGCTTCTTGTACACGCATGACTCATCTAGATTTTGATAAAAAAATCATAAGACTTTATAGCTTGATCAAATTGAGTATTCCAAGACCTCGATGCCTGCTTAATCCCATAAATGGATTTCTTAAGCTTGCACAACATGTCTCATAGCCCTTTGCTATGAAACCGTTTGGTTGTACCACATAGTTACACTCGTCAAGACTTCCATTAAAGAAAGTTACCTTGACATTCATTTACCAAATTTCGTAATAGAATGAGCCGCAATGGATAAGAGAATCTGGATAAACTTAGGCATAGCTACCGACAAAAAGGTTTTCTCATAATCAATCCATTCTTTTTGAGTGAACCATTTTGCAACATGCCTAGCTTTGAAGGTTTTAACCTTTCCGTCTGCTCCTCTCTTCCTCTTGTAGATCTACTTACATCTGATGGATTTTATCCCTTCAAGTGATTTTACAAGTTTTCAGACCTTATTAGAATATATGGATTCCATCTTTGAATTCAAAGCCTTTTACCAAAGATTTGCATCTTTATCATGGAGTGCTTCATTGTAGTTACTGGGTTCAGTATCCAGTTCAGCTAGGATCCTATCAAAAGACTCTCTCCCAAGAACATATACCGATCGGGTTGATGAACAACCCTCGCACTGCGACGAGGCATCACCTATGTCTGTATACTAGCAGTAATGTGTTGTGCTGAATCTAAACCTTGTGCATCATTACCCACATTCTTGTTTTGCATGTTAATGGTAGCACCCCTATCTAGTTCAGGATCTACACCAATCTCGATAATCCTCTCACTACGACGAGGCAATAGGATATCAATGACTTGTGGTTCCTCTTCCGTTCTATTAGTATTTTTTCTCAAATTTTTCAGAACAATTTTACTTTTGGGTTTGTGATCCATAATATAATTCTCTTTCAAGAATCAGACATTGGTGCTAACAATGACCTTCTAATCCTTAAGATTATAAAATAAACTACCTTTCATCCCCTTGGGATACCCGACAAAGAAACAGACTTCTGTCTTCGGTTTCAACTTACCTACATTCCATTTCAACACATGTGGTGGACACCCCCAAATTCGAATATGTCTTATACTAAGTTTGCGCCCAGCCTAGTCCACAATTCTATGGGAGTTAAAGGTACTGACTTAGAAGATATTAAGTTCAGAATATAAGTCGTTGTCTCTAATGCATAGGGCCGCACAAAACACTGAAAAAATTGATAATCCGGTCTGGTCGGGTCCGATCCGTATGGTTCGGTCCGATTTTTATTTTTCACGGTTCAGTTCCAGATTGAAAATTTTAAAATTCGTTGAGAATGGTCCGATTCTCGGTTTTGGATTAATCTCACGGTTCCGAACTGGATCGGATCGGTTCTACTTAATATTAAAAAAATAATATATATATATATATTGAAGCTAAAATCCTATTTTGGTATTTTCTAACCAGATAACCCTAGTCCCTCTTCAGTTCATGCACGCCTCCATCAGATTGACAGATTCAGTCCACCCTCTCACTGTAGTTTCGCTCTTTAGTCTTCACACTGACCTCGTCACCTCACTCTCAGTCGTCGGCCTCGTCGCCTCCATCAGTCCACTACCTCTCAGCCGCTGGCCTCGCTGCCTCCTCCTCCTCGCCGACCCTTGGAGTTTCTCGCCGCCTCCTCCACGCCTCACTCAGTCCACGCCGGACGTCGCCTCGTCGACCCTTCGCGAATCGCCTGTGATCACGGCTTCTGAAGCTGTAAGATTTTTTGAGCTTCTTTATCTAAGATTTTTTGAATGTTTTTTGGATTTGGAACCCTAGACTATCAGTTTGTCTCCTTCCAAAAGCCTTGATTTGGTGTTACTTTGTTTGGATCTTCCTCTGTTAGCCTTGATTTGCTTTGTTCGGCAACCCACCTGGTTATTTATGATGAACATCAGTATAAAACAAAAAAAAAACCACATCTCTTTGTGCTGGTATTAAGATATTAAGATATTACTCATAAAAGACCTGATAACTTGGACTTGATTTGATCATGTAGCTTTCATCTTGCACTCTCCTAAACTATTTACATGTTTTGTTTCTTCCCTGAAATCCACTCCATGGCAATCAAGAAAATCCCTGCAACTCAATTTTCTTCCTTGTCAAGTTTTGACAAATTTTATCTTGACTTTTTATCTTGACTTTTAATCTTAAAACCAAGCTTCAATTCATTCTTGAAACCTCTTATATACACTAAACACCTTCTTATAATTGTCTTTTGTGAGCCACAGCTTATGTTCTTGAGAAAAGTGGTATACCCATACTCAAAACCAACAAAACAGAGACCAGTCTTTCAAGCCATGCTATTGGTTAATTTGTTGAAACTTTATTTTCAGCCACTATTGAAGCCCAAACTGTTGATTTTTTTATATTCAGCCAAGCTCTTAGAACCGTTAACCGAACCGTGACCGATCCATTTTTTCGGATCGGTTCTGGTCCGATTCTGTTACTTGAACGGTTCGAACATGGTTCTAAAAAACCTAGAACTGTTGGTAACGGTCCGGTTCTTGGTTTCTTAAGGAACCGGTCCGATTCGAACCGTGTGCACCCCTACTAATGCAAGTCCCCAAAATGAATTGGGTAATTTCGAATGACTCATCATTGACCTTACTATTTCCATAAGAGTCTTATTCTTTTTTTCTACTACACCATTCTGCTGTGAAGTGCCTGATGCAGTCAACTGGGATACAATCTCTTCTGATGACAAGTAATTTCTAAACTCTCCAAAGAGGTACTTTCCACTACAGTCGGATCGTAGTGACTTAATACTTTTACTCAGACGCTTATCTGCCTCCGCCTTGAATTCTATGAATTTTTCAAAGTATTCAGACTTACGGCGCATCAAGTAATGTATCCATACCTTGAGTAGTCGTCAATGAAACTAACAAAGTACTCAAAATCACCTCTTGCCCAAATAGTCATAGGACCACACACATCAGAGTGAACCAGTTCCTACGATTCTTTAGTTCTATAGTCTTTGGCCAAAAAGGGCTTCTTGGTCATCTTACCCTCTAAACAGGACTCACGGACTGAAAGTGCCTCTACTTTTAATGAACTCAAACATCAATCTTCTACCAGTCTATTTATCCTTTTTAAATTAATATGACCTAAGCGTAAGTGTCAAAGAAACATTTAGTTCGTTATAGAGGGATCCTTTCTCTTATATGGTAAATTAGATGTGTTATTTAATTCAGTAAGTCGCAGTATATGAGAGATTGGAGTAATAACATAAAAATCATCTACTAATGTACTAGAACAGCTAACCCATTTATTATCCTTAATAACTACAGAGTTATTAAAATAAACAAAATATCCGTCTTTAACTAATCTAGAAATAGAAACTAAGTTCCTTCTAATGGAAGGTATATAAAGACAATCTCTAAATATTAAAACTCGATCTTTACTCAAACAAAGAGTGACATCTCCCACTGCAACTATTGTCACCTTTGTATTATTGCCCATATGCAGGTAAATCTTTCCATCACTAAGTTGTCGGGTTTTCTAAAACTCCTGCAATGAATTCCAGACATAATTAATGGCTCTCGTATCTACGCACCAGGCACTGGTAGATAATACCGCTAAATATGTTTCCACAACTAGTGAACAGAAATTACTTTGCTTGTTCTATTTGCTAAGAAAAACTAGATATTGCTTTTTTTAGTGCCGTGCCTGGTTGCAGTGAAAACATTTGCCTTTTAGCTTTTTCATACAAGTTCATGACTCACTAACTACCTTGGAAACCACGTCACCCTGTTTCTGAACCTTTTTCTTCTTCTTATCTTTCGGCTTAGAGGAAGAAACCTTTTCAAAAACAAACACAATTACTGGCATCCTAAGAATACCCTTGGTAGTTAAAACTATATCCATATTCCTTTTTCAGTTTGCATAGTTTGGTCCTGTTAGTTTATTTTCTTTGAGTATAGCCACGAGTGAATTGAAAGCTATTTTAATCCTGAGAATCACATAATTAAAAACAATTAATTATGATGAGCAAAAATTTTAAAATTTATTTTAAATTGGTTCCCTCTACCATTTTAAAAAAATTGCCACCAGCTTGGTACCCTGTGAATAACTTGTCTCGATGGAAGATGTCGCGCCCCAAAATTCGAGGTCACGTGAAAATCTACAAAATACCAATTTTATATGAAAATACAAGTTTTCATACATAGAAATCTGCATGTTAAAACCAAAAGAAAACCCAGCAAAAGATATCTCTCATAAACAGAAATACATATAGGTTCAACATGCGTACAATATATCGTCTTATGGCGTACAAAACTTGCCTTAAGAAACAGGTATACCAAAAAGAAAATTGTAAAAGTTTTTCGCCACCGCGGGCATCACCAAGCTACTCCTCATCCACATCGTCACTTGAAAATAGTTTTTACAGAAAATTCTCACCCATGAGTCGAAGCTTAATAGAGAATAGATAATAAACTGTAAAGAAGGAATATGCAATCATATGATGGGAGCGAACTCAACCACAAAACCAAAATAGGTTTTCCATCCAAAATCCATAAGTTTTTCCATCAGACCACACAAGTCTCCCAAAACGGTTTTATTTACATAAAACCCTATTTTTATCCTTAAAACCACGTGACGCAAATGCTGCAAATACCAACCACAGTTAAGAAAAAATAGTAATCAAACATCGTTCCATCGCGGAATGTACCATGGCAGAAACGAAGAATAAGATCCTATGTACCGACTCTATCACCAAGGGACAGAGGTCACCACTATAGACTATTGTCCAGTATTTAGCCCCCAGATATCGTGAGATCGCCTAGATACATACAGGTTCTATACGGAACACCATGAACGTACCACTCAATTTACGGGTTATGATCCCGAGGGAGCTGAGCACCCATCCGCCTCAGTTTACAGGGATTAACCCGATGGACCGAGTACCTACTCTACGCACGTTTTTGGACTTACACCGAGGGCAACTCGTTCTACATACACGTCATCCCGGTACATCTAGATAGTCTTCTAAAAATATTTCTCAAATAAGTACATTATACATGTACATAGATCCATCCCTCACCAGGAGATCAAAACAAAATATTTCCAAAATATTTTTCCCAAAAGCAATTATACAATGCATGTATAAGCAAGAAATCCAATCCATGAAGCCACGGAGATCAAACCAAAGGATGTAAAAACATATTTTCATGTAAACGTTTTAGAAAGCGAGCCTCAACCCCTAGGGTTAGCACCAAACCTCCAATAAACACGTTTCTCTCAAAGATTTTTGTAAAAACTACCTTTGCAAACCATCATTTCCCCATACAAACCATCCGAACCATCAAAGCCAACACCATTCACTCACACAAAAGTTCAGTCGACTAGCCCAAGCCCCCTGTCGACTGAAAATGTTACTGGAAAAGGAGGACCAAAGCAGAAAGAATTTCAGAAGACTGACCCTCCACGTCCAGTCAAATGAACCCACCAGAAGATGATCCGATCGACTGAACTCATGAGTCCAGTCGACTGAACTCACCCAGAAAACATTTTTGGATTACGGGTTCAAGGGTTTTGGCTCCCAAAACTCAAATCAAACTCCAAACAACCATCAAACACTCTCAAACATCAACACACCCAAGCCTCGCACCACAACCTCGAAAGAAAACTCTCAAAACATACTTCCATCGACCGAGAACGCCGAAAAATAGTTTTAAATAAAAAAATAGATCTAAAACATAAAATCACATTTCATGCGTTTTTAAACGGTAAAACAGTATAAGAATACATATAGTACCCTTATACAACAGTAGAATATGAGATCCTATCTTGTTGGGTCAAAAACCTGATGCCTCGATCTACGTGTAAATATCAACTTTGCTAAAATCAAAATCCATCTAGATGGATGCGTAGACCACGATGCCAATACTAAGAATCTGCTGTCTGATTGTCGAAAATCGAACCCTGGACCCTCGAGAAGTTAGAGAGAAGGCAGAGAGAAAAATGAGAAAACTTAGAAGTTAAGTTTTAAAAATATCTTTTGAAAATATCTAACTCCAGATATTTATAGGCCTCCAAATTATTCTTTTTTTTTGAAAATTTAAAATTCTCACCACAACTTCTCGCACCCCCCGGGACCAGCCCCGCAGAATCTCTAAACCCAAACATGTGTCTAAACCACATTTTTATAGAATCTAGCGCCAGGCCTCCATCACTCGAGCGGTCAATACTGGGAGAAAAACTGAACAGAAGAAGTAAGATCAAACTTAAATTGTTACTCCCATGACCACTTAGATCATTTCCCGAAAAGAAACAGGTCAGGGTCTCACAACTCTCCCTCTCTTAAAGGAATTTCGTCCTCGAAATGCAACACCGCAACTCAACCCAAACACTGTCCCGCAACTATCAGCAATCTCTTATGCAAACCCAGCAATGCTGCACAACAACAGAAATGTTTACGCAACTGAAATCCCAAACCTATCATCACAAGGAAATACACGACTAGAAGATTCCATCTCCATACAAACTACTCACACGGGCAAGTTCCACTGATCCAAGAAACATCCATAAACATTGGATCAAGATCCAACTCGTGCTACCAAACCCCAACACAGAACTCTTGCCGAACTCAAACTACTCAGGCGACCAACACATCATACGAGATCAATCCACCATGGTACTTGATCTCAAACATGCTCTATGCTCAAACACAGAGATTATCACCCTCGTCCTCATTATCACATACTGGCTCAATCACACCTTACAATACACGCCAAGGACAATCTCCACACGTCCAAACGCACGACGTCAGGCTTCGACATTGGTCATAAGAAGTCACAAACTCCACACCCAAACTTTACTCAAGTTCTAACAATCACCAGACAACCACAGACTTTGATACCGTGTCATTACCCTGTCGACACCAACATCTTCATCGTTGAAGCTGTCATGATGCCGATCCACGAGCAACAACACAACGCTCGACTTTAGAGATAAGCTAACTTACACACCTGGACATCAAAAAACACATCTCAGCAATCCCTCAAACCGTTATTCCCAATCTAATCCTTCATCACAAGCTAGTATTCTTACCCAGGAAGAACATCAGGTGGTACACCATTGTCCTAGACAAGGTCCCACGCAACCGAAAATTAACCTGGCATCACAGCCACAAGGTCATCTAACTCCAGCGAGTCACCTGACTCCAACGAGTCACTTGACCAAACACGACACATAAACAGAACATCTCATAGGCATCCAACAACCTGCAAAAATCCTACCGTATCTCCCATACAACAGCGCGTCACTACTCATCTCAACGTCTTGCCATCAAATCACTGATATCATATTGCATATCACCCTAAAAAAAAAACATGGTCACCGTCAGCCGGCAAAACAAACATGATGACGGTCATCTGACAAAGCAAACATGATGATCATCATCCAACATCAATCCTATCGCAGAAGACATACATCAACCCCTTGAGTTCCTAGACTCGTTCGTCGGGTAACCAACTAAGGCTTGCATCTTACACTTAGCAAATCCCTCGTATGCAGAACTCATCACGGTCTTTCCATTCACAACCAAACAATCGCGTCGGTTCGAACAGGCCATGCCAACAAAGGCTTCTCCAACCTCTTACTCTCGGGACCACCATCTATACAAACAACCGTTATGCCAAAGCACAACACTTACCACAGTCAATAGCCACTCCTCGACTTCAAGAACTCTACAAGTCCTCAAACAAAGCAAAGGTCAGACTCACAAAAGTCTACTAGAAATCCACCATATGCATCTCACAGCCGCACTGTTCTAACAAAATTCCAGCTCTATCATGAGCTAGAAGCACAAAATTCTCGCTCTACCATGAGATAGAAGCATAACGACACACACATATAACGGTCAACGATCCTTAACTGATCACTGCGAAGGAACTCTGTGTATTGACACCGATGCCCTTATCAACAAACATCTCTGGTCTAACGACACGACCTCACAGGGAACACAACCTTACTGGTTCAACCATTCGTTAAAACCATACTGATTAGGTTTCCATAACCTACCAGATGTACCACACTCATACGTACTCCTTTACGGTCTTTCACCATTGGAAAATACCAACCCTATCATGCAATTCTTTACGGTCTTTAACCGCATGAGCAATCGAATCCCAAGTCACACACACAGATGTTTAACAGCCAAAAAGTATGAAGAACCCGTCTTCCAGTCACCCGATCCTGGCGATACACGTCCCTAAGTCACAACTCCAAGGGTCACAACACGGATACAAATCCACTGAGATTCCACAATCTCAGGACACAACCAAAACCTGAACCAATCAAAACCTGGCATCTCTGTCCACCCGAGATGAAACAACTCACAAACAACACGCACTAGACAATCGTCTATAAGAACTCTCTCTCTCTCCTTCCATCCAAAGGAAAGAAAAAGGCCAACAAGAAATCATGGCCAAACCTCAGCATATCGCCGGTGTACTCCCAGTACTCCTCAACACCTAGCCTCTAAAGAACTCTGAAATTCCTTCCTCGAGGCCACATCAACTACGATCACACAGCTATTATCAATTTCGATCACAATACCCCGATCATCAGCTACACCAGACTCTCAACGCTCAGACCTTATTCACACACATGAACACCATCCATCCGCATACCTGGTACAACACATACCATTGCGCCCAAAACCTCACTTCACAAGGTTGCGCTTCACAACTTAACTCATGCTAGGCATACTATGATCATGTCACGGTCTCGAGCCCACAATCCAAGGCACAACATCAAACAAAGGGAACCCAATCCTTGGACCTCTCATCCAGGGTTACTAATAACCAAAACAACCATGTAAACACCTTCCGTACTTCCGTCCTCAAGACACACACGATCACAAGCATCGTATCCTATGACCTCTCACCTACCACCCTAGGCTAGTCAAACCACACGGTCCACTACTGAACCTCGGCACTCCACACCTCGCTCCCATTGGCAAACAGCATACCTATCTCTGAACCGAAGGCAGAACACAAACAACCTTTGGACATGTCATACTAAGGATATACTGCCTCAGCAAGGCTAACCACACGCGCTCCTCATGGTTCTCAAACACAATCTCCAAATTACCAGGATCTCGACCAAAACACGAACCTACATTCCCATAGGAATCTCATGGAACTGATACTCGTCGCAGGAATCCCTACACATTCCCATACGGCTTCAACCTATGCTCCTCCTAGCATATCTACAACTCAGACTCATTCCCACATCATTGGGTTCACTTACTCAAAACTCAATGCTCAAACCCCAATGAGGTATACAATGTCCAAGGTCATCAGAACTACTCTGACTACCAACAACATTCTGTTGTCAGGGATATTCCCAGAACCACTCATGTTCTGCTGTCTCAACATATACCCAGTCAAGGATTACTACGCTCCCATCCACTCTGTTCTCGTCAATACTTCACCCGGAGTACACGGCTCATGACATAGCATGGCTCACGACATACCTAATCCTTCACACGGCCAAGACCACGTGCACTAAAATACTATCCTTACTACTTCTGGTAACTTATTCTTAAGCGAAGCTAGCTACCCAAGCCAAAGCCATCAACCAAGCTTCGACTACATCTGAACAAGACTTTGCTCAAACCCTCAACGGTTTGCCAGCCGAAGCTGACTTCACACGGCTAAACCCAACTCACTGATGAGTTCCACAACATACCAGGCAGTCGACGCTCAACCCATAACCGTACCTGTGCAACTGATAACAACTTAGTCGCACATACCCAAACCCAAACCACGGTCTCACCATCTCTAAAGGGTGTACATGTTATATAAAAGAAAGAAAACGTGAAACACGACAACCTAAGGTCGATCTATCATGTAATTCCGAACATATACCACATAAACATGCTTACACATAGCCATAAAGATTATGCAGACACCACACCGATACCGAGGAGAACCGACAAGAATGACGTGTCACTTTGGATAACCCACTTAGATTCCTTGCTACAAATCACGTTCGCGAAACACGTTTCTAACTTGGCTCCCAAGTTTGTTAATCCAAACACAAGACGAATCAATCCTAAGGTCCAGCCTCCATACTCACATGTACACAACATCAACATGCAACCAAGCACACACACATCCTCACAAGGTGAAGCACCCTCTTTCCCATGGATCATAAGTATTCGAACCCAGAGCTCTGATACCAAGTTGTCACGCCCCAAAATTCGAGGTCACGTGAAAATCCACCAAACACCAATTTTATATGAAAATACAAGTTTTCATACATAGAAATCCGCATGTTTAAACAAAAAAAACCCAACGAAAGATATCTCTCATAAACAGAAATACATGCAGGTTCAACATGCGTACAATATATTGCCTTATGGCGTACAAAACTTGCCTTTAGGAACATGCATACCAAAAGGAAAACTATAAAAGTCTTTCGCCACCGCGGGCATCACCAAGCTACTCCTCATCCACATCATCACCTGAAAATAATTTTTATAGAAAATTTCCACCCGTGAGCCGAAGCCCAATAGAAAATAGATAATAAACTGTAAAGAAGGAATATGTAATCATATGGTGGGAGCGAACTCAACCACAAAACCAAAACAGGTTTTCCATCCAAAATCCATAAGTTTTTCCATCAGACCACACAAGTCTCCCAAAACGGTTTTATTTACATAAAATTCGGTTTTCATCCTTAAAATCATGTGATGCAAATGCTGCAAATACCAACCACGGTTAAGGAAAAATAGTAATCAAACATCGTTCCCTCACAGAATGTACCATGGCGAAAAAGAAGAATAAGATCCTATGTACAGACTCTATCACCAAGGGACAGAGGTCACAACTATAGACTCCTGTCTAGTATTTAGCCCCCAGATATCGTGGGATCTCCTAGATACACACAGGTTCTATACGGAGTACCATGAACGTACCACTCAATTTACTGGTTACGACCCCGAGGGAGCTGAGCACCCATCTGCCTCAGTTTACAGGGATTAACCAGAAGGACCTGAGTACCTACTCTGCGCACGTTTTTGAACTTACACCGAGGGCAACTCGTGCCACATACATGTCATCCCGATACATCCAGATAGTCTTCTAAAAATATTTCTCAAATCAGTACATTATACATGTACATAGATCCATCCCTCACCAGGCGATCAAAACAAAATATTTCCAAAATGTTTTTCCCAAAAGCAGTTATACAATGCATGTATAAGTAAGAGATCCAATCCATGAAGCCATAGAGATCAAACCAAATAATGTAAAAACATAATTTCATGTAAACGTTTTAGAAAGCAAGCCTCAACCCCTAGGGTTAGCTCCAAACCTCCAATAAGCATGTTTCTCCCAAAGGTTTTTGTAAAAATCACCTTTGTAAACCATCATTTATCCATACATACCATATGAACCATCAAAACCAACACCAATCACTCACACAGAAGTTCAGTCGACTGGCCCAAGCCCCCAGTCGACTGAAAATGTTACTGGAAAAGGAGGACCAAAGCAGAAAGAATTTCAGTCGACTGACCCTCCACGTCCAGTCGAATGAACCCACCAGAAGATGATCCAATCGACTGAACTCACCCAGAAAACGTTTTTGGATTACAGGTTCAAGGGTTTTTGGCTCCCAAAACTCAAATCAACCTCCAAACAACCATCAAACACTCATCAAACACTCTCAAACATCAACACGCCCATGCCTCGCACCACAACCTCAAAAGAAAACCCTCAAAACATACTTCCACCCACCGAGAACGCCGAAAAATAGTTTTAAACAAAAAAAATAGATCTAAAACATAAAATCACATTTCATGCGTTTTTAAACGGTGAAACAGTATAAGATTAAATATAGTACCCTTATACAGCAGTAGAATCTGAGATCCTACCTCGTTGGGTCAAAAACCCGATGCCTCGATCTACGTGCAAATTTCAGCTTCGCTGAAATCAAAATCCGTCCAGATGGATGCGTAGACCACGATGCCAATACTAAGAATCTACTGTCTGATCGTCGAAAATCGAACCCTGGGCCCCCGAGAAGTTAGAGAGAAAGCAAAGGAAAAAAAGAGAAAACTTAGCAGTTAAGTTTTGAAAATATCTTTTGAAAATATCTAACTCCAGATATTTATAAGCCTCCAAAATATTCTTTTTTTTTAAATTTTTGAAATTCTCACCGCAACTTCCCGCAGCCATCGGGACCAACCCCACAAATTTTCTGAACCTAAACATGCATCTAAACCACATTTTTATACAATCTAGCGCCAGGCCTCCATCACTCGAGCGGTCAATACTGGGAGAAAAACTAAACAGAAGAACCAAGATCAAACTTAAATTCTTACTCCCATGAACACTTAGATCATTTTTCAAAAAGAAATGGGTCAGGGTCTCACAGGTGACATCTACTATCCATTGTTTGCCCAAATCAATTAAGAGGGCTAGACTTAAAAATATCATTGGTTCTTAATATGAATTTCTCATTTGCATTCTCGCATGCATGTGCATTGTTCTTAACGCCCCGCCTGGTCAACCTGATGCCCTGAACGTTCATTCGTTTCGGGGATTGTTGGGAAGGCGGGTAAACCTTACTGACTGTACGCTTTCATAGGTATAGTAAAAGAGTTTAGGCGTATTATTTGACCATGTCCTGCACCACACCAGGCATGGAAGGTATATACCCGGCTTTATTCAGGAGGTACCCTGATTGTTGACCAAAACTAGCCTTTTTGTATATAGTAGCTTAGAACCCTCCATTAGGTGCTGCTTACCCAATCAGACTATGTGTTTTGTTAATTGTATGTTTTGTTTGCATTTGTTAGGTTTGTTTGTTTGGCTTAGGCTAGTTTCTTTTTCGGGTTTGGCCTGGATTTCTATTATTCTTTGTTATTTAGGTTAGCTATTTCTTCGGGTTCTTCCCCGGGTTTTGATCTTCACCTTGTATGGATTTCTTGCCGTTAGTTTTTTTCTTGGGGTCATGTCCGTGTTTTCTTTTGAAGTTTCTAGGATAGTTTTCTCTCTTTTGGGTTCTTTTTGGGTTATTAGTTTTATCCCCCGTTGTTGTATTAGACCCCCTTTCTTAGAACCCTTGTTAGACCCGTGTGAGCTAGTCTTACTTCTCTACCAGAGTGTTGCCTGCTTTTCCATAAAATTTTAGGTTAAACCGGTCCCTTTGGCCTAGTTCTATTTTCTTGTCGGAGTGCTACCCGTTTCTCCATTTAGATTCTTCGGATAAACCTTTCCTCTAGAATTTGGTCGTTTTCTTTCTTAGCCATCATCCTTATTTTTGGATATCCTGTTGTTATGCTGCCAGTATGAGCCCGGCAGAGGCATTGCTTCAGTTTCAGCGATTATCTGCTTATGGTTTGCTGCTTTGTGTATCTAGGATGTTTGCTACCCATCGTCAGAGTTTTTTCTAGAGAAGTGTTTGATACTGGTTATTTGGCTTTTGGGATCCAAGTTTTCTTCAGGTTTAGATCATTGAGCCAGGAAGATTACAGTCAAAGCGTGTCTGGGCTAGATTAGTGACATACAAACTCTATCGGATATTTGAACAGCCAGCTGAATCAACTGAAATGGCAGAGAATGAAGTTAATCTGAAAGCCCTAATGATGGCGATCACTAAAATACGGAGGGAAATGGAGGAGCAAACCCAGGCTCAAAATCTATGCCAAGCACAAATCCAGCCAATTTAGGCCCGTCTGCCCGATGTAAATGGACAGCCGAAAGATATGAAAGAGAACAGTAAAGATTTTTGGGATGATAACTAGAGATAAGATGCACTGCAAGTTGCTGTGTCACCTCAAGTTCCCTGCCCGGATGTGGTAGAAGAAGAGAAAACTTCTCGGTCCAGGGAGTCCGCGCAGGCAGAGAAAATTGACCATATGGAGAAGGTATTGAGGAAGGCAAAAGGAGTAGAGGAATATATGTTGGACGTAGGGGGACTTTGTTTGTTCCCAGACGCTAAGCTCCCGGATAAGTTTAAAATGCCTGACATGGAAAAATTTAACGAAATCGGAGATCCCAGAATTCATTTTCGAATGTATATTGGTACCTTGTCGCCAATGGGAATTGATGACCAGCTAAAGGCACAGCTCTTTCACCGATCTCTTTTTGGGGCAGCCCAAAAATGGTTTCTCTCCCTCGATGTGGCAAAGACCAGAACCTTGGAGGACATATCTATGGCATTTATCAGTCAGTACAGCTATAATGTCCAGCTAAATGTAACTACACAGGAGTTGGAGACCACTCGTCAAGAAAGCAGAGAGTTGTTTGTGGACTTTCTGACTAGGTGGAGGGGAACGAAGCTAAAATGACAAACTGACCAACAGAAAAGGAACGGGTGAGGATTCTAGTCAAGAATCTGCAATTCCCCCTGAAACGTTATCTGATCACACAGCCGCTCTCCACATTCGAGCAGTTGTTTGATGCCGAGGTTCATATAGAAGATGCAATCTAGTCTGGTGATATCGAGAAGACTAAGCCGAGCCAAAAAAAGAAAAGACCTTACCCATCCAACAACCAAAACCATCTCACCTCTTCCACTAACCCCGTACCTCGCTCTAACGAGGTGAATTTGCTGAATCCCCAATCAAATCGACCGAATTCTTCACCTTCATTACTTCCACCCAGAAACAACCAGTCGTCGCAACCAAAAATGCCAAGGAGAGTTTTTACTCTCCTTAATATCTCTCTATCCACGGTCCTGAATCGACTTGTCGAGAAAGGGCTGATAAAGCTTCTTGATCCAATGCCGCCTCCTAACCCTTTACCTCTTTGCTACGATCCCACCCAACATTGCTCATACCATCAGAGCCACGAACACCCAACCGACAACTGTCTGAAACTTCGCCATGACATTCAGGATCTCATTGATAATAAGGTCATTCCACCTCCATCTGCACCAAATGGCACAGTTGGTTTTTAAATTCTTGTATTTTGTATGATTCAAGTCCCGGGTTAAGTCAGAGTCTTATACATTTTTGATTTGTTCTTATCCATTGGATGTCAAGTTTGAGGGCACGTCTATTTGTGCACTCTCTTCTTTTGCTTTCGATTTTGTAATTCCTGCTCTCTTTGATATCAATGAAATAAACGAATGTTTTGATTATTCTGCTTTGCTTGATTTATTTTGTACGCTTTCTGATGATTTTGAATTCAAAGAGCATGTCCTCGAATATTTAAAAGCTTTAATAAAAAAGAGAAAAAGAAATGCGTACCCAACTAATAATTAAAGAAACTTTGTCAATAAATCTGGGTAATGAAATTAACCCACAAATTGTCCAAATTAGTTCTTCTTTATTTTTAGTTGAATGTGAATGATTAATAACTTTATTAAAAGAATTCAAAGATATTTTTGCATGATCGTACGAGGATACGTCCGGAATTGAGCCTGATATTATCCAACATCATATCCCTTTGTATCCCGATGCCAAATTGGTAAAGCAAAAGTTGAGAAGAATACGGCCAGAATAGGCTCTGAAAATCGCGGAAGAAGTCACCAAGAAGATCAACGTTGGTTTCCTCATGGTAACCAAATACCCAAACGTGGGTGGCAAATATTGTACCGGTCTTGTGGATGGAAGAGCCTCTCTTATTCGATGAAAGAAGACCACAAACTCTGTTCCACATATAATGATATCCAGAGCGTTAAAAAAAAAGGTCAAGACTTGGAATTTGAGAGAAGGTGACTTAGTACTAAAGAAAATCAGGGCTCCGGTTTTTGATCCAAGGGACCAGGCCATATCTAATCAAGATTATCATGACCGGTGGTGCTATAATCATCGTGGATTTGGATGATAACATGTTTTGTACTCCGTTTAATTTGGACCAGCTCGAAAAATACTACCCTTGAGATAAAAATAAAATAAAAATAAAATCTCGCTCGGTTGAAAACCAAAAAGGCAGTTCAAGAAAAAGTTAGAGCAACCCGCAAGGCTGAAAATCTGAAAGGGTGACTTTGGTAAAAGTTAGGGTATCGCAAAAAGAGAGTGTTACTATCTGCGAGTAAACCGAGAATAAACTACGTCATGGCCTGATTTTACTTTCTTGGGATACGTAGGCAGCTTCTTTTAAGAAGTTAGACCACCTCCTTTGTTTTAACCATCTTTGAATCTGAGTAATGATCAATACAAATTTATGTTTAAGTTCTGATAATAAAATTGTTTAATTGGAAGAATCAAAAATTTTTAAATAATTGGGAACCTTTTTCAGATAAATGTGGAAGTTTCATTATTTCAGGTGCAATGACAAGGTTTTGAAAATAAAAGGCGGGTACACAAGTCCTAAACTCTAAATAAAGAAGAAAGTTACAAAATTCTAAAAGAAAAATAGATCTCTTAGATCTTCATTCTCTTTGCTACTTGTTCTTCTCCATCTTCTTTATTTCTGCTCTCTTTATCCTGAATCAACCACACTTTGTACTCCTTGGGGAGCTCAGTGTGGGGCAGCTCCTACATCTCCATCAGTGAATGAGATGGCCAAACCTCCAGATATTGCGCCAAAAATAGAGCCTAAAGGAAATATGGATTAAAACGACCCCATACGCCGTGAAATATGATCTGACCTCAACCAAACTGCCTCATGATCTGGTGTGGATAATAGAAGGTGGACGGCCATAGACCAATCAACAAGATATCTAGATGGTCCATAGTGGTAAAGTCATAAAAGAGATCTTTCACTAGGAGCACTGCTAAGTGAAGTCACTTCCAGTCAGTGAAGAAGGATATCGTCTCCATGCTGTCTCAGTAGTGCACATCGGGTAAAAAGAATGATAGACAAAGGTAGCAGCGCTATACCCTTTCGAACCCTATTTCTATAGAAGATTTACTTTCTCTATCAGTCAAATATGAGAAGAGAGAAAAGAGGTAAGAATCGAGAGAAATCAGCAAAAGGAGAGATATGTTGAAAAATAAAGAATGATAGTGAAAAAATGAGAGAAGAGCGGTAAAAATCAAGAGAAATCAGCAAAAAGAGAGAAGAGCAATAAAAATCGAGAAAAATCGGCAAAAGGATAGAAGAGCAGAGAAAATGAGAGATTTAAGTTTCACCTTAGAGAAGTATAGGACTACTGACAAAAGATGTGATTACACCCGGGTGGATAGCACTAAACCAATCAGGGTCTCAGCCAAAACTAGGGGCACGAAGTCATTACCTGCCCTTATTTGCTCAGCAATATCCATCAGAATAGTGCTAACTCGGTCGTCATAGAAAACCAGAAGGCACCAGACAAGCAGACAAATGCACAGAACATAACGGCACCACAACTAAAAGTTGAAGTCACCAAGGGCACTGGTAGGACATAATCTATGTCCAGTGAATCCCCATGGACGAAAAAAGAAACCTCTTGGCTAGTCAGACCATAAGGATGTATGATGAACATGGAAGGTATTGGCATGAACTCCCATGGGATGAGATTAAGAATGACGGTGAAATCTTCTATAGTAGGGCATAACTCTTCAAGACCAAAGCGGAAAACATGAGCCCATAGATCTAAAAGCTATGTAGCAGCCCTCAGCAATGGTTCGTTGATGCAAGCCCTGGTGCGCCAGGTAAACTTCTTTCAATTCCTAGTCATAAGCGAAGCATTGTCTAGGTTTTGAGTTCGTAAGACGACCCTTAGGTTCCCTAAGCCCTGGTGCGCCAGGAAAATTTTTCAAGCCCTAGAAGACTAAGCACCCTAAGCCCTGGTGCGCCAAGCAAATCTTTCAAGCCCTAAAAGACTAGACACCCCAAGCCCTGATGCGCCAGGAAAATATTGCACGTCCTAATAGAAAACTAGGAACCCCAAGCCCTAGAAGACTAGGCACCCCAAGCCCTGGTGTGTCAAGTAAATCTTTCAAGCCCTAGAAGACTAGGCACCCTAAGCCTTGGTGCGCCAGGCAAACCCTGCAAGTCCTAGTAGAAGACTAAGAACCCTAAGCCCATGTGCACCAGGCAAACCCTTTCAACCCTAGGTTTGTGTGTAAGTGACGATCCTTTAGTTTTTGCACATCCTAGTAGAAGACTAGGCACCCTAAGCCCTGGTGAGCCAGGCAAATCTTTCAAGCTTTAAAAGATTAGGCAGAAGACTAGGCACCCTAAGCCCTAGTGCGCCAAGCAAATCCTTTCAACCCTAGGTTCGTGTGTGTGTAACGATCCTTTGATTTTTGCATGTCCTAGTAGAAGACTAGGAACTCTAAGCCCTGGTATGTTAGGCAAATCCAACCCTAGGTTCGTGTATGAGTGACGATCTTTAGATTTTCTCCAAACCCTAGTTCATAAGGCGTCTGGGTCCTAAGTTCAGAAGGTATCTTAGGTTTTCTTGAAACCCTAGTCCATAAGGTGTCTAGATCCCAAGTTCAGAAGGTGTCTTAGGAATTCTTCAAATCCTAGTCCATAAGGTGTCTAGGTTCTAAGTCTAGATGGTGTCTTAGGTTTTCTCCAAACCCTAGTCCTAAGGCGTCTAAGTCCTAAGTCCAAAAGGTGCCTTAGGTTTTCTGGAAACCCTAGTCCATAAGGTGTTTAGGTCTTAAGTCCAGAAGGTGTTTTAGGTTTTTTTTTCAAATCCTAGTCCATAAGGCGTCTAGGTTTTAAGTCCAGAAGGTGTCTTAGGTTTTCTTCAAACCCTAGTCTATAAGGTGTCTAGGTCCTAATGTTCCAAGCCCTAGTGTGCTAGGCATTCTATCTTTTAAGCCATGCTCCTCGGGCACCCTAAGTCTAAAAGGCGTCTTAGGTTTCCCAAGGCCTGCGCCACAGGCACCTATGTCATAGTTGTTTCGTATGTGTTTTTAATGCCCCTATGATTGTTTGTTTGCCTATTTTTTGGATTTAAAAATAGTTTTTTAGTCTTGACTCAGCTTTTAATTATTTTTGTCCCATGCTCGTCCCGAATTTTTAGGTCTTGACTCAACCTATCAATTTGTTGTTCATTCCCCGGTTAAGATAATTTCTAGGATCTTGACTCGATTCTTTTAATTATTTTATTCTTAGCTGAGTTCTTAGATGTTGACTCGATCTTTCGACTTGTCTATTTGTTTGCGCTCCCTTTAGATCTTGACTCGATCTTCAGGATTTATTTGATCATATCGATGTTTACATCATGCCTGCATCATAATTAGTATATGCATCATATTTAGTGCCTTGCATCTACGCATTTGCCCCATGAACTATGTTTTGGTCTGATCCCTAGTAAAGAGGTACATAGGCAGCTTAACGAAAACACGAGTACGACCAACATCATATGCATGCTTATGTGTATGACCTAAGATTAATGGCTCGGTCAAATGGATGTTGTCTTTGAATCTTTGATATAACTTGCATCACACGTTGCTATGCAGGTTATATCAAAGAGGGGCAACTGTAGACACCCTAATTTGACCCCACCTAATCTTAGGTGAATCCGATGAGGAAAACAATTGGAATGGTGCTTCAGTATGATCCTCGAAAAATGATCCAAGCTCGGTATTTATACCTAATTATCAAAACCTTCAAACCAGTGAAATCATCACTAAACCGCCACATTTGAACCTTGGGGTCGGCAACTCCATTGTGGTGACCGCCAGTAGAATCTCTTGAAAACTCTACTTTTTGTGGCGACCGCCATATCCATACCCGGCGACCGCTAACTCCAATCTGGCGGCCGCCAACGTGCATAGTGGCAACCGCCATAAGAAGCTTGTGGAAACTCTCATAAAGTAGCGACCGCAGACTCATGATGTGGCAACCGCCACCTTGAAAAATCCTGACGTGTCCCAGAACATGTCAGTATCTCATTCGTTAAAAATTTCTATAAATACTGTACCCCTGGTACGTTTTCAGGGGAGAATTCTAGAGAGAGAAGCTCAACCGAGACACCGAGCAAGTCCGAGCCCCGACACTGAAACCCTACCGAAGTACCGAGAGCCGAACCCTCGATACCAAAATTTCAAAACCCTAACTTGGATCATCGCTAGAGGATCGAATTGCCCATCACCATTCCCCGACTTGAGAATTTTTTAGCAATTCAGGTATTTTGTTTAGATCACCGATCCTTCTAACTTCATTTTTTACCTTTTTAGAGTAACCGGGTTAATTTAATTATTTTATTTTTTTATATTGCTTATATAGTTATTTTAATAATTAGAATTCATTTGGTTTATAATGAATATGTTTAATTTGGTAAAGTAGCTATTCTTAGCTTGCTTTGTTTATTTACTTACTTGTATTTAGTTTATTAAATCATTGAATAGTGCTAACATAATTTAGCAATACGACTAAACGATATCGTTATTATTATAATCCAAGCACTTATATATATATAGTTGCAATTATCAATATTACACACATTTAATGCTAGTTTTTAATTTTTTTTTTTCTTTTCTTTTAATGTTAGTTAATCTTTCATTTAATACTAATATTCTATTTTTTTTAATGTTAGTTTAATTTTTCTTTACTAGTATTTTTTTTATTTTTCTTTTAATATTAGTTTTATTTTTCTTGTAATGTTCTTTTTTTTCTTTTCTTTGAATATTAGTTTTATTTTTCCGTTATTAGAATTCCATTTCTTTTTCTTTTAATGGTAGTTTAATTTTTCTTTTAATTTCTTTTATTTTATTTTTGCAAACCTCAAAACTCACCAAATTTTTAATATTAGTTTTCCTTTAGTAGTATTCCTTTTTTTTTTCTTTCATTTTATTTGACACTAACATCCACAAAATCTTTTAGTTTTAAATTTAATTTCCATTTCATTGATATCTCTTTTGTTTAATTTTGTTGTGGTTGTTTTTTAGTTCGTAATTAATTTGATATTAACCATTTAGTATGCTTTGATTATTTTTTTTAAAAATTATGTTAGTGTAATTTTTAGATTATTTGATAATATGCATGATAGTTTTAAAGTGCGTCTTATTTGCTTTATTTAGAATCATGTTTAGAATAGCTTAGGTATTGTTAGCAAATTTCATGTTTATTTTTAGTATAGTTTTTAACTTAATGATTCTTAGCATATTTTTGTTCTTTTTAAATCATTGTAAGACTTAGAATTTTATTTCTTTATTTGTTTTGTTTTGGTGTTCTATATACATATGTTATGTACTTTCTTTATTTGATTTTGGATATTCTCTCTTTATCTCTATTTTTTATATTTGCATGCATGTGAGAAATCTCGTTAAGAACCAATGATGATTAGTAGAGGCTAATCTTACGGTTAGACGAACAAGGTGCCTAACTCCTTTCCCGAATCGTACCTTAGCCCCCGAACTATTTTTCTCTAGTTAAACGTTTTAAAGATTAGTAGCCATTTTTATTTTTCTTGAATTTTTTCAAAAATCAAGTGGTACTCTATTTTCAACACAAATAGATTTTTAAAATTTGGCTTTCAAGGTGTTAAAATATTTTTTGAACATTTCCTGAATTCCTTTATTTTTGACCTACCAAATAATCTCAAAATTATGGCGCCACACTCATAATAACATTGGGGTGTGAATTAATTTATATAGTTAATATAAAATTAATTATCCCAATGTGGTCCTGTTTAATACACACAAAGTGTACTAACATAGAGAGTCTGAACAATAGACAACGCTATTATCTATTTCCCATAATCAAGACAGGCATACTAAAATTCTGTACTACAATCGAACCGATGGTTTGTCTAATTACATCTAAACTGTGAACAAAAACTTATATTCTGTGTGTAAGTCGTATTCTACACACCAGATTAAATACTGTACATAATAAATGGCAACCATGCATAATATTAAATGAATGATATTGCATTCATTACTTATTAAGATTATCATAAAATAAAAAAAATAACTTTATTAAAAATAAAATTAAATACTAAAATCAAATAAAATTTATAATTTTTAGTATACAACCCTAACAAACGGTAAGTGGAGGATGTATGTGGATTTTATCGATCTGAATAGTGCCTGCCCCAAAGACAACTATCCTCTACCCAGAGTCAACTAGTTGGGGGATTCCAAAGTAGGGCATGAACGACTCAGCTTCATGGATGTCTTCTCGGGATATAACCAGATCAGGATGTGCTTAGGGGACCAAGAGTAGAGACGCCTTCATCACCGACTGAGGACTCTATTGCTATAGTGTTACGCCCTTTGGTCTCAACAACGCAAGGGCTACTTACCAGCGTCTAGTAAACCGCATGTTCAGCGAACTGCTTAGAAGAAATATGAAAATCTACGTGGATGACATGCTAACCAAAAGCTGAAAGGCCATGGACCATTTGGCCAACCTAAAGGAGACTTTTTAGGTATTAAGAAAATACGACATGAGGCTGAACCCGACCAAATGTGCCTTTGGTGTCACCGGGGGAACGTTCCTCCGCTTTATGGTGAGCCAAAGGGGAATAAAGGCTAATCCAGAAAAGATCAAGATAATTCAAGAGATGCACTCTCCCCGAAATACGAAGGAAGTACAGAAGCTCACTAGCAAAATAGCAGCGCTTAATCGATTCGTTTCAAAGGCAACTGACCGATGCCTCCCCTTCTTTAAAGTTCTAAGAAAAGCTTTCGAGTGGTCGAAGAAATGTGGAAAGGCTTTTGAGGACCTAAAGAGATACCTATCCTCAGCTCGTTTACTGTCCCAAACTAGTCCGTTTGAAGAGTTTTTCTTCTATCTTGTCATATTCGCATCAGTAGTGAGTGGTACTCTGGTAAAGGAAGATCAGGAAGGAGTCCAAAGGCTAATGTACTATGTCAGTCAAGCATACCTAGGGGTCGAGGCCAAGCCCCCTTCGTATTAGTTGTCTCAGCGAGGGGGCTACGCCCTTATTTCAAGCCCATATTGTGGTCGTGTTAGCCAATCAACCTCTGCGATAGATCATGTTAAATCTCGATCTCTCGAGATGATTGGAAAAATAGTCCCTTGAAATAGGGGAATTTAACATCAGATATTGACCCCGAGCGGCCATAAAAGGGCAAGCCCACACTATGTATTTGAGCTTATAGGAGCAGTCTTCAGTGTGTGTTTTGGTATGGGGAATTTGCTAGTTTGAGGTAGTTCAGATAAGGATCGTAGTCCTTACGATCAGAAATGGAGAGTGTTTGAGACCAATCCGATCGTGGATGTGTTTCAGTGCCTCGGTGGTGCGAGTTAGATCTTGGCCTGACGACATTTGGATAACCCTAGTGTTAGTAAGACCGTTTTTGCCAAAGCAATTTGTGGATGGTTACCTTTCGAAAATATGTTTGTGTTGCGAGATGTCACTCGTAAGGATATACTGTGTTAGTATCTTTACCGTTGTCCAACGTTGCATAGTTTTGTGTAAGAGATTGTTAGTAGTCGACAGTGAGACAGTTGACTCGAGTTCTAATATTGAATTTCGGAGATGAAATTTTCTAAGAGGGGGAGGTTGTAGGGATCCGGTCCCTTTTTATTTTAATAATTAATTAAAACTCGTTTTGAGACCTTCGATGGTATATGAAAAATGTGTTTACTTATGCGAAGGAATTAAAATTTAATCATGGCAGTGATGGATGATGATGACTGTATACTTGGTATTGCATGAAGCTTTTTGTTGTGGGTTGTTTGGTGAGTTTTGAGGTATTTGGCTTATGTTTGATTCATTTATTTAGCTTTGGTTCGGGGTTCCTCACAGCGCTAACCGCTGAAGTGGGCTACTTGGTAATGCATGAAGATTTCTGTTGTGGGTTGTTTAGTTAAGTGTTGAGGCATTTGGCTTATGATTTGATTCATTTGATTCATTTATTCATCTTTTGTTCGGGACTCTTCACAACGTTGATCGCTCAAGCGGCCTGGGGGCTACTCGAGTGGATTAATGGCAAAGAGTTTGAGTAAGTGGGGACTGCTTGAGCGGACTCCTGTTCGCTCGAGCGGACTGTCAGCGAGCAGACTTTAACTTGTGGGTTTAAACATTTCACCTTCATTCTTTTCATCTCTCTCTGTTTAGAATGAAATGGAGACCTAGGGTTTTGTTATGGTGGTGTCTTGGAGCCTTTCTTGCTCCTCTAGAGTGAATCTCGTGCCTTTCTCCCAAGTGAGCAACCATTGGAGAGTGACTATGCACGTTGGAAGCTTCCTATTCGTCGTCGGATTGGAGATTTGGTCGATTGGAGCTTTCAAGGGCTGGATCTTAGTTGCTTGAGCTTTAAAAAGGAAGGATCTAAGACTAATCTTGATCATTGTATGTATATGAGTTGTATTTTCGTTGGATCTACTTAAAAGCATGAAATACTTATATTTTTGAAACCCTAGATTTGGGTTTGAAGTTAAACAACGTTAGATCTTGTGCTTTTGTATAATTTTTGGTAGATCTATCTTAATGTTACCATTGGAGAATAATGAATATGTGATTTTGGAAAGTTAGGATTTAATTTAGGTTGAAAACATGAAAAATTGGGGGTTTTCGGATCGTTGGGTTTCAACGTTAAAATTGAATGAAATCTTGAACTATTGGGGTTGTGTTAACCTAATTAAATATAAATTTTCATAAATTTATATGATACGTGAGAACCTATGGGTGTTCGGTTGGAGATTTCGAATAAATTCTTTGAATTAACAAATATAATTGATATGAGATGTTGATTTGGGGGTTTCTAACATTTTCTATCGAACATGTGAATTATAAGAATATTGAAAAGGGTTAAATGATTTTAAATCCCATGTGTGTGTTGGGTGTTGCCGAGAGAAACCATGTTTGGATTGGACTCGTGTGTGAAATTTTGAGATTGATAATGTGAATGAACCAATTTGGGATCCGTAGATCATAATTATGGGCTAGTCCACCTTCTCGGTGAAAGACCAAAAAACTACACAGATTTGGGTACCCTGTGTTAGGAATGTATACTGAAAAGTCTTACTTTTTAAGTTTTTTTTATTCTTGATCCCTGGCATATTAATGAGAAACATTTGAAATATTTTTGTATTTGTGGTTTCATATTTATATTTGTGATGAATGAATGCATAGTCCGTATATTCTGTCCAGTGTTTGACTTTGTGCATGCTGCACGAAAGATCGGGTCATAGGTTCTGACAGATTATACAGGTAGGCTTACAATCGCAATTGACCTGGACATTTCATTGGTACGATTGTAGTACATCGTTATAGTAGCTGATCTTCGCTAGGTCAAATGGGTCGAATTCGGGTTTTGAAAATTCGATGTTCGAGCTCGATGTGTTAGTACACTCGAAGTGTATTGAGCGGGATTAACGGGATGATTAATTCTATACTAATTATATGAATTGATCCACATCTCGTATTATCATGTATTGCACGAACTCTTAATCCCGAAGTGATTGATTGATTGTGTT
>JAOTRH010026909.1:9083-21489 GCA_034768845.1 Heliamphora exappendiculata | reverse complement strand
GCTTCAAGTATACTTTGCCTTAAAAGTGTTTGACTTAATTTTCAATTAAGATCAACACAAAAAATTCTAATTAAAAAATTCTTAAGTATTTGAACCTTTTGAGATAAAAGTCATTTCTTTTTGGCTAAGCTGTCAACTTTGATTGTTCAAAATGTGTTGACACTTTCATTTTAAAAATATAAAATATTATCTATTTAAAACTATTTATTCATAGAAAATGAATTATGAAAATCATCAAAATCAAATTAAAAAGTCCTTGAGCTAACACAGCCTTTATCACTCCGCGAGAAATTTATTGCTACAAGGTAATGCCATTCGGATTGAAGAATGCTGGTGGCACATACCAAATGCTTGCAACGAAAATGTTTGGTAAATTGATCGGTAAAACAATGGAAGTCTACATAGATGACATGGTTGTAAAAACCAAGCACTCAAACGAGCTCCTCGAAGATCTGAGAAGGACATTCGAAATCCTCAAGGATTATAATCTAACGCTTAATGCCTCCAAGTGTGCCTTTGGGGTCAGTTCGGGAAAATTTCTGGGTTTCCTTGTCACTCACAGAGGAATAGAGGTGAACTCCGAACAAATCTCAGCTATCCAGAATTTGAAAAGCCCACAGAGTTTGAAGGAAGTACAGAAGCTCACGGGAATGGCTGTAGCACTCAACCGATTCATTAGCCGAGCATCCGACCGGTGCTACCCTTTCTTCAAAATAATGAAAAGGGCTAACCAGTTCAGCTGGGATGAAGAAAGTGAGGGAGCCCTGGCTGAACTGAAGCAGTACCTTTAATCACCCCCACAATTAACAATGCTAAATAGTGAAGAGACCCTATTACTGTACCTTGCGGTGTCTTGCCGAGCTGTCAGTGCCATCCTCCTAAGGATAGAAGACAAGATCCAAAAGCCAATCTACTATGTGAGCAAGGTCCTTCTTGACCCAGAGACAAGGTACTTGCCTTTGGAGAAACTTGCACTGGCCTTGGTCGTTGCCTATCGCAAACTTATCCAATACTTCAGAGCACACCCGATCAAGGTAATCACCGTACACCCTCTTCAATCATTACTTCAAAAAGCTGACTTTTCAGGGAGAGTAGCAAGGTGGGCTGTGGAGCTCGGGGAGCACGACATCACCTTTTGCCCTAGGGCAACTATAATGGGCCAGGTTTTGGCCGATTTCATCGTCGAGTTCAGCAAGGAAGGGAGTTCGGTGGACACTGGGGGGCGAATTACCAAGCTAACAACTCTTAAAAATGAGGACTCAAATGACACTTGGAGGCTCTACGTGGACGGCTCTTCATGCAACAAAGGGGCTGGTGCAGGAATAGTACTGTATAGCCCTGAAGGAATCCTCATAGAGAGGGCTGTTTGGCTGGACTTTCATGCCACCAATAATGAAGCCGAATACGATGCCTTGCTAGCTGCGCTCCGAGATATCATTGATCTGAAGTGCAGAAAGGTCAAAGTGTTTTGTGATTCTCAGTTAGTGGTGAATCAATTCAAGGGAGAGTACGTAGCCAAATATGACAGAATGCAGGCGTACGTCCAATTAGCACAGCAACTAGCCAAAGACGTCCCATGTTTTGAAATCACCCAGCTCTCATCCTGAGAAAACAGCCATGCCGATTCTTTGGCCTGCCTGGCATCAGCTGTTAGTACTGAAGAAAAAAGGGTAATTTCGATAGAAATCCTCTAACAGTCGAGTATTGTCAACCACGAAGAGAAGCCGGTCTACTGCTAAAAAATGGGTCCCAGCTGGATAGACCACTTGAAAGACTACCTGGTGAAAGGTGAGCTACCAGTCGATCAGAAAGAAACTCGGGCTGTAAGAAGAAAGTCAGCTAGGTTCTGGGTCTCCAGTTTGGGGGATCTATACAATAAGTCCTTTACTGGGCCCTACCACTTCTGTGTACACCCGAACAAAGTCCAAGACTTCTTGTTCGAAATACACGAAGGAATTTGTGGCAGCCATACTGGGAGGCGATCATTGGCTCACCGAGTAATCTCTCAAGGCTACTGGTGGCCCTACATGTAAAAGGACGCAGAACAGTGCGTCTAGAAGTGTGAGAAGTGCCAGAGGTTTAGCCCAAATATACACATCCCAACCGAAGACCTCTCTCCACTCACAAGTCCATGGCCCTTTGCCCAGTGGGAGAATGACATAGTTGGCCCCTTCCCAAAGGCCACAGGCAACAAGAAATATCTCCTCGTCGCCACGGACTACTTCAGTAAGTGGGTGGAAGCTGAGCCTTTGGCCAATATCAGGGACGTTGATGTAAAGAGGTTTACACGGAAGAACATCGTCACATGGTTCGGAATGCCCCGAGCAATTATCTCCAATAATGGTACTCAGTTCGACAGCTCCCTGTTTAAGATTTTTTGTTCGGGGCTAGGAATTAAGAAATACTTCTCTACCCCAACATACCCACAGAGTAATGGGCAGGCAGAAGCCACCAACAAGACTATCATCGACGGACTAAAGAAGAGACTGGATACTACCAAAGGAAGATGGGTCGAAGAGCTCCCCTCGGTTCTATGGACTTACCGAACTACTCCAAGGAGGTCCATAGGAGAAACCCCATTTTCCCTAGCCTATGGGGTAGAAGCAGTTTTACCATTGGAGGTCGGATTACCAACAATCCAAACAGAGGTCAATACTCCCGGCGCAAATGATAGGGCACTGGCCTTGGACCTTGATTTAGCCGAAGAGCGCAGGACGATGGCCACCATTAAATTGGCAGCCTATCAGCAAACACTTACTAAAGGATACAACAAGAGGGTGAAGCACCGTGAGTTCGGCATGGGTGATCTGGTCCTAAGGAAAGTGCTCGGCCATATGAAGAATCCAGTACATGGAAAGTTAGGCCCGAACTGGGAGAGCCCGTACAAGGTTACCTCCAAGGGTGGCACTGGAGCATACCACCTAGAAGACATGAATGGGAAGGCAGTCCACAGGCCGTGGAATGCTAACAATCTCCGCAAGTTTTACTTTTAATCTTTTAGTTTCTTGTAGTTTTTCATCATTTAGAATATAACGCCGCTGTTCGGCATGAGCTTTTTCCTTCACTCTTAGAGTTTTTATCAATTGATATTCCTGAAAAAAACTCGGGGGGTACACCCTGACCACAGTAAACTCTTTCAGCAGCCCAAGTTCGATGTTTATCCGAACACGGTTAAGCCCTTAGCATGGATGATAATCCCGTGCTTAGGATGTTTAAGCCTGAAAAGGCTAAGTTCAGTGTTTATCCGAACAAATTTAAGCCCTTAGTATGGATGATAATCCCGTGCTTAGGATGTTTAAGCCTGAAAATGCTAAGTTCGATATTTATCTGAATTAATTTGCTCTTAGTATGGACGTGAATCCCATACTTTGGATGAATGAGCCCAGTAAAGCTAAGTTCGTTGTTCATCCGAACTCATTAAGTCCTAAGTGTGGATGTTGAATCTCATACTTAGAATATTTAAAGATTAAAAGTTTGGACCTATACTTGGGATAATTATGCTTAAAATACTAAGTGTGGAAGTATGTCCGAATTCCTAGGGCTGTCAGTACGGAAGTCAATCAGTGGTAGTACAAATATGGAAAGCAAGACTTAATTAAAAAAGTTCTTTTCAATAAACAAAAGAGGGGCTGAAACCCTCGAAACTACAAATTAAGCCCTTAGAGGCAGTACAAAATGAATGAAAGGAAGAAGCACATGAAGCCTTCAAGGAGTGGCTAAAATTCTTCGGTGGTTTCCACCAGGGTACCCACGTCCCCGATGGCTGTAGGTGCAGCCACCGTCGCTTCAACGTTCTCTCGAACGATAGCTTCAACAGCACCAGCCTCAGCATCCCCAACTCCTTCTCCAACTTCCTCTGCTGCCTATTTGCTCGGTAGGGGGACCTCCTTGTATAAGGGAGAAGATTCGTCAACCCGAGTAGCTTTAAGCGCAGCCTCCCAGGCGAAGCCGAAGATGAGGTCTTATAGGCCCAGGATTTGCGATTTGTAATCTTCAGTAGCCTTTGCAACCCTTGCCGAATAGGCTCTTGAAGCCTCCTCCTTGGCTTTGATCAGCTCGGCCTCCGTCTCCCCTAGTTGAACCACAGTGTGGGCTAAGGATCCCTTGCTTTCATTCAGTTTTCTTTTCAAGGCAGTTTCTTGTACTTCGAGCTCGGAGACCCTTCCCCGTGCAGCATCGTTAACCTTTGTCTTCTCTCGAAGACTACCTTCCAACTTTCCAATTTGCTGAAGGTATTAGGGGTTGGGTTGGCAAAGCTTGGTCAGCTCAGCTTCCTGCGCCTCAGCACGCTCCGCCATCACCATCAGACGCTGAAGGCTCTGTAAGGGAAAACGGTGTTAGCCATAACAACAAACATTAAAGCAAAAGGATGCAGTACAAGAATAACGAGTGAGGGAGCTCCGAACAATACCTGGACGGAATGCCGGATGGAAGATTTTGCTAGCTGATCGTGGGGGAGATTTCGGGCATCCTCCATATCGCCTGGCTGCAACAGAGCCTTTGACAGGGCAAAGGCTATGTCCGGGGACTTCGCCCTGTCCTGGACAGTGATCACACGATCACCCTTCTTGAATTCGGGAAGCCACGGGTCTGTCCCCCCGGACTGTTCCGCAACGGCTTTCCCCTTCTCCCTTTTCTCCTTTTCCTTCTCCTTCCCTTTCTCCTTCCCTTTGTCGTTTGGGAGGGATCCCCCAACCTTCTTCAGCTTTTTCAGGGGAGGTTGGGACACAACTTTCGAGATCAGAGCAGCCTCCTTTGTAAGTTCGGCGGTAAAACTCGCCGGAGTAGCTGCTACGGCGGTTGCCTTCCTCTTTGGCCAACCAAGGGTGAGGAATTGGGCAAGGTTAGCGGTAGGAGCTTTTCTCTGCGCCATCTCCACAAGATCTTCAAAAATAGAAAAGTTTACGAAAAGAAGAAGACGATGAGAAAATTGAGATTGTGTACCCCGGGGACGATGATCCGGGCTGGTCAGCCAGTAGGGGAGGCTGGACGACGGTAACTTGTCTTTCTGCCCGGGTGAAGGGAAGAACGATGGCCTCTGGAACTTTCGCGGGCACTGATGCTGGTGCGGTTATCCGAACACCAGATGTGTTCGGCCGGATGAAGCTCCGATAAGACGGTATGTACCTCAGAAGGATGTGGGCAGCTCTACCGAGACCCCGTTGTTCGGGGAGGCCCTTGTATTCCTAGACCTTCTTCAAGTCCTCTAAATAGACGCTAGGAAGAGCTCTACGCGCTGGATTGTTAGCAATAGCGCCTGTACTGGACAAAAAATGATGACGAATAGAGTCATTAGCATAAAAATCAGGGCTACCTCTATAACAAACATAAACACAAGCAGTTGGTGAGTGGGACTACCGGGTCCAAGACTCTCCTTCTGTGGAATAGTGAAGATGTTCTCCACTTCTCCTGGGTCGAACTCGAAATTCCCCGTTATATACAAGAAGTCATCATCGACATCCTTGCCAGAGTCCTGCAGTTCGATGACCAACTTCTCAACTGCCCTTTTGGCTTTGAGGTAATATGACCGAGACGAGTGTTTGACCATATTATAGCAGTAAACGATATCCCAGATACCAAGGTTGGTACCTAGAATACGGTTTATCTCCACAACTTCCATGACTACTCTAAAGACATTAGAGGAGACTTCCATAGGACTCACCAAGTAATGCCGAAGAACCCTCTAAAGAAGGGGGTGAACCGGGAACCGAACTCCTCCTTCCACTATGGCCACCAATGGAAGAGGAAGCTTTTCCCAATTCCCTTCTCGGGAGTCTCCGGGATTGGCCAGAGTGATGCCAACATCATCTGGAACGTTGTATCGACACCGAAATTCAAGCATTGTCGCCGGCATTGATACCAATCTACGGAGTTTGCCCATTGGGAAGAAAAGAAAAACAAGAGGGTGGAAGAAGAAGCTTATTGAAAATAAAGCGAGCAAACCCGCCTCAAGACGAAGGAAAAGGCAGCAAATTGCAAAGCTTTACCTTAGAGATAACCGCAGAAACTTCAAAGTAGTCGCTAGAATCTGGGCTTGAACTCGTCGAAAATCGCAGAAGTGGTAGCACAGAAAAGGCTTGAAACGGTAAAAAGAGGGAAGTAGCGGCACCCTTGGCTTTTTATACCCATCGTCTGAAAAGACAGGCGCTGTTAATGCGCCGTATGCCTGAAACGACCCGAATCATTAATTATTTGGCGTCTGACATTTCCCCCACGCGCCACTCAAGGCGCGCCACGTCAGCAACACCGAGTTCGAGGCCAGCCGTCATTATTCATGAGGGCAGCGCAAGAGGTCAGGGCAACTGAACCACCGCCCGAAGAACAGAGTCGTGGTCCCCGAGCAATGGGCCGCCCTTTAGAACTCCATCCCTCAGTACATATCCCGGGCAGTTCGACCGCCTGAACACCAACCAAACAAGGGTACAAAACTCTAGCCCTTCACCGAGCAGTCCAGCCGCGCAAGAACGGGAGCTAGGGGCAGTTGAGAGAGAACAAAAGTATTAGGCTTAAAGCCCAGACCAACCAGCTTGGACCAAGGCCCCATACGGGAGGCCAGCACAAATGTACTGGCCCAGCTCCCGAAGAAGCCCAGGTCACCAACTGTTCGGGCTTCACAAGTTCGGCCCACCCCAAACAAGGGTAGCCCGGACTAGTAAAGCCCATGTCGGCAATAGGAGAAGGTAACCTTGTAAGTTTCCATCCTTAGCATGATCTGATTAGGCCTACATGATGGAAATGAATCATATCTATAGGGTGGATAGAAACAAATCACATCAGGATAAGAAACAATGCATAACTAATTGGAGGCAGGATCCTAAGAGGATTCAGCCTCCATTAGTCCTGACTCCGATAAAAAGAGAGGCACCCTTAGACCATGAGGTACGCAATTCTGAAATCAAAACTCTTGTTTAAAAACCTCTCTGAGTGATATCTAACTTGAGTGTCGGAGTGCCTCCCGGTCATACCCGGTCGGCAGGCGTTGACGATGTCCTTAGTAGTTGTAGGAGTTCGGCGGCGGAGCAAGGAGCATCCAGCCACTTAGGGAACGAGGAGTCCGGCCATATTCTGCTCGGGATCATCAGTATTGGACCAGTTTATCTGGTCCTGATTGTGCCGAGCAAACCCAAACCGTTTATACCTCGCACAATATATATATATATATATATATCCATTTCAAATGACTCTTTAATTTCTCCAAAAAAAAATGACACTTTAATTTTCTCACTGAAAATTCATATCCCTCAGTGTTCATCCCCCATCTCTCTATATTATTTGGTCTTCAATACAATTGGGTACAGTGGAGCTTCTGGTTCAATACAATGGGCTGAGAACTGTTGAGAGCAAGCAAGTGGCTGCAGTTAGGTGTTAGCTAGATTTTTTTTTTTTACTTTTAGATTTGGAGCAGCTTTTCACTTTAGAAATTCAATATATTATTCACTTGTTGCTTTATTTCACCAAAAATTGCTACTAAATTTACTATATTATTTGTTATTTATTGTAAGGGTAATATGGTAAAAGTAATAAGTTTAATCCAATCTAGCTATACAAATCCAACAAAATTTATAGGCTTTGTTTGGTTAAAAGATTATTTTCACGGAATAATTAGTGTATTTGGACTATTAGTGTCTGAATTATTATATATTAAATTATTAGTATAGTATTTTTTGAATCAAATTATGTTTGGTTAATTATAAAATAATCAATAAATAAATAATATATACATTATTTAGTTTGACACGATTTTAATAAGATTAAATTTTTTACTATAAACAAATATTAAAAATAGTTCTAGAACTAACACCAACTTATCCCCTCATGGGATTGATATAGATGTGTTAAGTTAGGCTGCGGTTTCTAAACCTTTCTCCAAGTGTTTCTCGACAAAGAACTATATAATATTATTTTTAAATAGTTTCATCACCTCTTTCTTATCTCGTATCCAAAGGAGACTATACTGATTTAATCCATTATTCAATCACATTCAAATCAAGCATATTATAACTAATACTATTGTGGTACTAATTTCTCTTTATTCACAATTCTCATACCAATTCCAGTTAATTGTTAATCCCCCCACCAACACCGGTGATGTGGCATCGTCGTCTTATGAAGAAAATAGTTTGAATATAGCATAGAAATAATTAAGCTCTACACACAGTTTGAACCAAACCTCTTACCAAAGCAATAATGGAAGCGGAGATGGCAACGGTCAAGTAGCGGCCGAGTCTGGCATCAGCCACAAAACCGCCGAGAAGGCCAAGAAGATTGAGAGTGCCCATGAAGTTGGTCACAGTATTTGCAGCCATGGAAGATGGAAGATGCAAATTTCCGACCAAGTAGGTCACTAAATTCATCGATATTCCAATCACACATATCCTCTCGGATAGTTCGGTTCCTACATCACAGTTTTTTATTTTTCAATTTTAAAAGAGTATGGGCATATTAGGGAAATTGGAACATTTATTCACACATTGGTTTATTCAATTGGAAAAAAAAAATAAAAAAATAAAAAAATAAAACAAGCATCACAGGTTGGGTAAGTCGTCACCTGTCTAAAAAATTATATCTTTTTGTCCAAATGCATTGAAATTCATTAAATATGTACTAGAATTCTCATGTCTCAAAATTTTTACATAATCTAACGATTTTTAATGCATTAAGACCGAGAGATGTGTAATTTTTGAGGTCAAAATCAAGTTACTTCAATGCCACAAAATTCGGAGCGAGTTCTGATGTTACTTCTAGCGACTCATTGTTCAGTGGGAAGGGTAACATTTGAGAGTGGGTTTGCCAACTTAGTCCAAAAATTTAAGCTTAAAAGTTATTTTAATAGCAATTGCATTATATATCATTCTAATTTTCCATCTGCAACTACGACATGTGATTCTTATTATGGCTCTAGCAAATAAATAAATAAATAAATAAACCTAAAATGAGGCCTGCCGCAAGCCATCTGCCGGTCCGCAACTTGTCCACAGGATCTCCTCTGAAATCTACTATGGTACCATCATTTTGAGCCTCCTTCCCAGAACTGGTATCAACCAAAACCTGTTAAAAGGGAAGATGAATTGATCAAGAGAGAGAACCTGCTAAAAGGGAAGATGAATTGATCGAGAGAGAGAGAGAGAGAGAGAGAGAGAGAGAGAGAGAGAGAGAGAGGGGGGATTTAGGGAAACTTTAGTGAAAAATTGGAGTTTGCTTGAGCTTACCATTGTGGGTTGTGGAGAGGAAGAGGAAGAGGAAGAGGAAGAGCAGGTACTATTTGATTCAAGGTCACTGACAAGATATACGGAAAATTATTAGACTCTTGAAGTATTATATAGGCGATGTTGTATGGTATTTTTGACAAATAAATAATTACAATTTATACAATGTGAGCTACTCTTTATCTCTTAACCATCCAACAAAAATGAGTCATCATGTTCCTACTATAAAATTTTTCATTACTATATTAAATGAAAACATCACGTGAACTTGCCACATAAAATTTCGAAAACACCGAATAATAATTACTCATGATATAGATGAATCAAAATGTTAATTACCGCACATTGAGTAGTGAATAATGAGTACATAATATATAAGAAATTTACACAAAATACATTGATATATGTGAAAATGATAAATTTTACCTTTAACAATATATTGGTAATAGAAAATTTCTTTCTCCAAAAATGTATTGATATGAATTTTTTTTCTTTTCATTAACCTATTAATCAATGTTCAGTGAGCAATGGTTAATGGTTAGCACCATTCATTAATAAATAGGTGGGGCTGAATGATTGAAAATAGAAAAGTATGATAGGGTTGGCATTAGTAGCAATCTATGGATTCCACAGGTTTAAACTAAAAATAATAATATGTGCACAATTCAGATGCATTCTTTTCACATTAAATGAGTTTTATAATTGTGTAATACCTATCCCATATAAAAAGAATATATTCAGATCTATATCAAATGTGTTTGTGGAAGTAACAATACTCTTAAAGTAGAGATAAAGTGATTTGGCGGGATTCCAAGTTTGTCCTGTGCGGGTGTACCAAGTTTTTGGAGTCATCATTCTGTGGTCATAGATCAACCAGCCCAATTCCAAAACAAGCAATGGAAATTAGCATTTGTCATTTTAAGATCTCTTATAATTGTTTGTAAAAAAAATTTTAGAAAGAAAACTTTAATTTGCATACTCCCCCTTTCACACGGGACGTGTTGTGAGACTCAGCTTATATGAAAGGATTGCGCTTGATTATGTGAATGGCTAAGATTGTTGATTCACTGGAAAAAATAAAAAAATAAAAAAATTCAATGCCTGGATCACAAGAAATATTTCACTTTGAGTGAATCTCTTTACTGTTATTTTTAAGCATTTTTAGGTATTTTTCTAATGGTTTCATTGTTGTCTTTATTTTCTGTTTTTTTAATTAACACCCAACTTTTGTTATGCAAATTCTTGGAAACTGCTAAACAAAATCCTCCTCCCCCCCAAAAAATAGAAAAGTACAAATACTAATTGAAAAGACAAAAAAATTTACCTTCAACAAAAACCGTATTATAATTCAATTTTTAACTAATTGCTCAACAAGAAGTGAAAGAAATAACCTCCAAGGGGTTGATCTCAAGTTTAAAATCTTTTAGTTACTATTAATTTTTTAAGATCAGTCCATAAGAGATTTTGTTTCAATTTTAATTAGAATTTTCATAAGTGGACGATGGAACTTGTCCCCTAGAAATTAGTCGAGATGCGCGTAAACTGATCCAAACATCTTGAGTTATCAAAAATAAAATAAAAGAAATTAAAATAGATGTGCATATAACTTTTTATTTGTAATTTTTGATTCTAAACGAGCACACGATTCTATTGCATGGAATCGTAAGCTTATAATTGTAACAAATATTTATAATTTTATTTGAAAATATATCACATCTTTTTAATTATAATCTATAAATTTATAATTTTAATTTTACCAAATACCCTCAAAAAACTGATTCCACGCCCAACAATAATAAATAACCATTAAACTTAAAAGGTAGATGAGTTGATGAATAATCACATGATGCCAAAAGGAGGCGGACGGTGCGCTTGCATTTTCGTCGAATTGATTGATCACCACAACTTGTGGGGTTGAAGCAACCATTGCCATCAAAATGGCGCCATTCAATTAGATTTGGCCGACCATTGCCACGTGGCAAAGAATGTCATACCATACTTTGTTTTGAAGGGTAAATATGTACATTGGAAAAATAATTTTATTATTAATTTCGTGCAAAACAAACGTGTTAGTATATAATAGTATATAATTTACTCTCTTAAACAAATGAGTAGTATGAGATTCACGGTTTACTACTTATTCTTTCTGATAGTGATCTTAAGAATAATGCCAGCTCATTGGGACTAGGTATCAAATTTTTTAAAAAAAATTCATTCATCTGGAGTTGCAGTATGCCTAATTATTCGAAAAAGTTTGATTATGGCAAAACAATGGGGGCTGGTAAGTACTGTAATTGAATAAGATGCCCAAGACACCGTTAGAAGTATTCAAGGAAGTGATAAATTTATGGTGGATATAGCTGTACTCGGGCGTGATTGTAGATCTTTTGAAAAGAATTTCAAGTTTTGCACATTTACCCGTGCAAAGCGATCTTGTAATGAGACTGCACATCAATGTGCTAATATAGTGTAAAACATAAAACTTGTGAGGTTTGTATTGATGATATGTCGAAGTGGGTCAGCCAATCTTCATCTTATATGTCGTTTGTCCCTTCTACATAAAATTCCATCTTTGATTCTTTGGGAAAAAAAAATTTCATCTCATTACTTGTCTCTCATTATTCTTATACCAATAATCAAACATGGTCTTAGATTCTATTAAAATACGTGAGAACTTTGATATCCAAAAAATTTGAAATATTATCAAATGCCATTTTAGTACTCGAAAGTAACGGCATGTTTTTTTTAAGAATTAAGAGAGACATGGTTTCATTCTCAAATTTTAGTCCAATTTTTTTGTTGCCGACTAAAAATTGGGGACTATTTTTGAAAAATAAATGGATCCCACATTTTTTTTTATTCCGTAATTCATCAATTTTAGTCCCAATATATGGATTTCAATGAGGTATAATTAATACTAACAAAAATGTGAAATTGTAGAGATTAAAATTTTGAACTATTTTCCTACTAATTTCATCAGTCAAAATAATTATATCTCTTTATCTAATTATCTATTTTATATTAATTAAATATAAAAATAATGTTATGATATAACTTATCTCTTATAATTCTATTTACAATGCCACATAATGATTTATTATTGACGATTCTATTCATAAACATATATCTCATGCATCTTCTATCGTATGCTTATCATTATTTATCCCATGCTATTACTCGTTCATATTATCTCATAGTAT